>JASCZW010010652.1:0-35529 GCA_034211315.2 Aedes japonicus | reverse complement strand
TCCTTAAGTGCAGCAAATATTGGATAGCAGTTTAATATACAAATAAGCTACCAGTAGGAGTTTCATTGATTTGTTTTTAGAAACACGAAGATTTCCTCGCAACTTAGTATTCTAAGATGAAAACATGCAAGAAAATTTACTATTCCATAGTTTTATGTAGACATAACTCTAGAAATCGATTTGTCTTACGTAATGTCTTAGGTTGTACAATGAGACACATAGCTTCTATTGTTCAACCTTGAAGCTTTAACCAACCTTTAACCGCACTGCTTCTAACAACTTCTCCAGAAATAACAACACTTGTTTGAATAGTCTTCCAAAAGTACAAATCAAATTGTGGTGTACACGGTGTTCAATAAGTTCGAATACAAGTTTTCATCATTGCGTAGGTATGCGCCATGTACATATTCTGCATTGGTATTGGTGTCAGCTTTAGCTTCATTCATACGCTACCGAATGTGCGCGGTGTTGACATTCTGTTAGTTGTTGTTCGTTTGTTACGCGCGATGAAAGAGTATCGGGACTTCGTAATTAAGCGTTTTTTGAACGGTGAGCGACCCGGCGATATATTCCGGCTGCTGAAATCGCATGGGGTCAAGCGGAACTTTGTCTACACGACCATCAGGCGATACCGGGAGACGTCCTCGACCAATGACCGTGCGAGATCCGGTCGGCCGCGTTCAGCGAGGACGCCACGGGTCATCAAGATCGTGAGGGAGCGAATTCGGCGCAAAAAGAACCGCTCAATCCGGAAAACGGCTGCAGATCTCAACGTTTCCATTGGAAACCGCTCACACCATACTCACCAAGGACCTTGGTTTCAGGCCTCACAAAAACGTAAAGGTCCATGGCGTTTCGGAGGCTACCAGCAAAAAGCGGTTGGATCGAGCTAAGAGGATCCTCTCTCGGCACGCTGGTCAGGAGTTTGTTTTTTCGGACGAGAAACTGTTCGTGCTGCAGCAGCCGCACAATGTGCAAAATGACCGGGTGTGGGCGCCATCGAGGGACAGCATTCCTGAATCCAATATAAACATCCCTCGGTTCCAAAGTGCCGCGGTATCGGTGACTGGTTTTGTGGGCGGCGTACAAAACTGAGGTTTTGGAAAAGGTTGTTGCCCCAGTCTCCGAAGCCTCTACGGCGACGAGCACTACGTGTTCCAGCAGGACGTTGCACCAGCCCATACGGCAAATGTGGTTCAAGCCTGGTGTCGGGACAATTTAACCGACTTTCTGGACAAAACTTTGTGGCCTCCCAGCTCCCCGGACTTGAATCCTCTCGACTTTTTGTTTGGTCCATATGATGGCGAAGCTGAACGAATACAAGGTCAGCACTTTGGATCATTTCAAGACGGTAATTCTCAAAATCTGGGACGAAATGCCCATGCAGTCCGTGCGTGCCGCCTGCGACGCGTTCGAGAAACGTTTGAAGCTCGTTAAGGAGTACAAAGGGGGGGTCATTCCAAGAGAAATGTTGTAAACGTTCCTTGTAAACATAGCTTTCAATAACATAAATCCAAAAATAAAAAAACATGTTTTCATTTTTTTAACAAATTTTGAAAGTGTATCCGAACTTATTGAACACCGTGTAAAGCATAGAAAAATAATAAAATTGTTCAAATGCCACATGGGACAGTTATGCTTCCACCGGCAGTATGGTAATGAGAAGAGTAAACCGATGAAGCGAGACCGATCATTGTAGTCCTTATAATAAAGTAAAAGTTATATTTTCATGTGTTGTCATATTCCATTATTATACGCCTAGATTGCTGCAACCATTCTAGCAGCTTCGAATGAACGAAAGATCAGAATACATCAAAAATGTGTTGTGCTTTCAGATAAGTAAAAAGTAAGTGAATTACCATTTAGGGGCGTTAAATTACCCGAATAAAAAAGTATCAAAGATTTACAGTAAAATGTTTTGTAACCATACAAAAGAATGAATAGTATGTACAATTGGTCGGTAACATTAGGACTTATTGTTTCTACAATAAAATCTATTGATAATAGAGGTATCCACATTAGAATAAGAGAGTTCTTGTGTATCTTAACAATAAAAAATGTCACTTTTGTCTGAACAAATTTGAGTTAATAACTATTAATTCTATTGTTTCACAATTGTTGAAAATACCAGGCATATGCAGTGTATAGTAGATCAATGTGCATCTTTGATTCGTATGATACATGAGCAGTAACATTCATGTTTGGCTATAAATTTTGTTGTTATTGTATATTATTAAATTGTTATTGTATCGTTATTTTTATCCGGGTTAGCGCAACTACAGTTCTAAGCTGATCATATAACCAAGAGTTGGATAGTCAAGAAGAAAATTAATGTAGAATGCTACTGGATGTAGATTCAAACATATTTTTATTTGAATCCAGCATATCGTTATTTGAATCGAATATTTGTTTTTACTTCAAATCAAGCTTCTTTTTAAATCAAAACAAAAACGCTTTGACTCAAAATAATATTGGATCTGTTCTAAAAATGATTCTGGTTGATTACAGTCATTCAATTCCAGGTTGTGTTTTGAATTTCTTTATTTTATTTTAAAGTTGTCCACCACGATTTTTCATAATACGTAAGCAGTACGATTAGTATATGACACATCGTATAGAAGTCGAACATTTGCATTCTTTACAATTTAACTATTTCAACTTAATACAATAAAGGCCACAACTTATTGCAATTGTGAGTATAAATATAGGAATATACGATAGCATTTGAACACTGCTATACGTGCTCATTCAACATATGTTGCAATTCGTTGTTGACAGTATCCCATCCCATCCAACCTGGCTATGCTTTCGAGAAATATTTTCAACAAAATCAAAATATGTTTCAGCCTGTGGCGGATTTGTCGTTTCTTCGTCCGGGTTTTCAGTTTTTTGTCGATTCATCCGCCTTTTTCTTTTCGTTTTATCCTTTTCGATCTTGATATTGAACGGAAGCGGAAACTCATCTTTCTAGCGGTCTTCACCATCGTCACCCCCACCAGAACCAACCGCTCCACTAGCTCCACTAGCAAGCGAAGGTCATCCACCGCTACTTCCCTCAGATGATGCTGGTGGGTTTGCACTGCGTTCACCTTGTTTACTTCCAACATCATTTCCTTTACTTCCTCCATTGCTCGAATTATCGCTATTTTTCCGTCTGGTCCATATTCCGCATCGTAAAGATCGTAAGGTTGGATTGAAGGTGAATGCGTCGAAGACTAAGTATCTGTTGGCTGGAGGAATCGAGCGTGATAGAGCTTGCATAGGCAGAACTGTCACAATCGACGGAGATGAGTTCGTCGTGGTGGATGAGTTTGTGTATCTCGGATCATTGGTTACGTCGGATAACAACTGCAGCAGAGAAATTCGAGACGCATTATTGTCGGAAGTCATGCCTACTATGGACTCCACAAGATCTTGAGGTCTGGTAAACTTCACCTCCGTACAAAGTGTACCATGTACAAAACGCCGATAAAACCAGTTGTTCTTTAAGGGCATGAGACGTGGACAATGCTGGAAGAGGACCTGCAAGCACATGGAGTTTTCGAACGATGTGTGCTCAGGACCATCTTTGGCGGTGTATGTGAAAACGGTATATGGGGGAGAAGGATGAACCACAAGCTGGCGCAGCTCTATGGTGAACACAGTATCCAGAAAGACGCTAAGGCGGGAAGGTTACAATGGGTGGGACATGTTGTAAGAATGTCGGACAACAATCCCGCAAAAATGGTGTTTGCCTCGAATCCGACCGGTACAAGACGCAGAGGAGCGCAGCTGTGGTTAAACCAAGTGGAGCAAGACCTTGGAAGTGTGGGACATTTGAGGAACTGAAGACAAGCAGCTTTAACCGAGTTTTATGGGAAACTATCGTGACGCAATTGCGGTCCTAATAGGACTTTGGACCACAATAAGTAAGTAAGAAGCCCGATTCAAAGTAAATTTGGACGCATTCAAGTGATCATCACTCAAGAATTAAACAACATACACGGTTGATCAAAACGTCAAACAAAAGGGTACCTATTCAATTTTCAAACGATATATAACAAGTGTGTGTGTGTGTCATCCTCTATCCCCCACCCAACCGGGGGCGTTGGGCGAGTAGAACTGCGAATAATTTGATCAATCATATGCTCTGCAATGGTGCCCTTTTTGTTATGGAGGCCAATACAATAAAATGGAGAGCTTTTGAGGCAACACAAGTTATTCTCAAAGCTTTTGGGGAAATGGGAGGTACTGGGAGTCCACAACAGGTACAGCAAAACATTACATAGACGCCTTATTCACACTTACAACTCAGGAATAGAAGGCCAAGAGAATACCGCCACCAACTAGGCTTGAACCGGGTACCTGGGAAACCCACAATACCCGCGGCAATAGCCAGCGGACGATGCCCTGGTCGTATTTAGTAAAAAAAATGTCATTTTGCTTGTGGAATGATCTCACCTTCTTGTTTTACTTCTTTTGAAAAGAAAAAAACTGTTCATCCAGAACCACCGTTGCTAACTAAAGTTTGAACCAGGTATTTAATAAATCAATTGTACCTGCCACCTTAGCCAGCAAACAATGTTCTGTACGTATTTAATGTATTACGGGAGCTAAAACTGATTTCACATAATACAAATAGTAAAAAGTACTTAGCTGAATTCCATTTCATTACGTGTCCTATCCAAAAAGCCCGATCAGGCAACTAGCATCGAGCAATGCCCATAACCTCCAGCAGATGTTTGAAGACACGGGTATAGTTTAATCGTACAATTTCTTCATAATCCGACTAGAATCACAGTTGATAACGTCGAAACATTGTCGAAAATCTTCACATTCTAGATTTCATTGAAACAAATGATCCACATCACAGAGCATTGGGCAAAGCACACACACAATCGAAGCAAGGACAACGTAGGGGCAACGCACAAAGTATGATGGTTGTCGGTTGGCACTCCCGTAACAATCAATGGAAGCATACTCTGGAGAGCACTCCACGACCGAAATTTAAAGTAAAATACAAATAAAAATAAAATCAAAACGGAGCAAAAATGACAAGACAATTTTTTTCTCTCAAACGATATTTAACAAGTTATTACATTTCACCGTTTCGAACGAACTGTCGCACTTTACTTGTGATCGATGCCATCATGATCTGCACAGTCGCTGGTGACACCAACAATCAATATGCAACTAGCGATTTTAAATTGGTTCACTGTTGTAGAACCCCTTGGTCCGAAATACACCTTGAAGTCAGCACCTTGCTGTACATATTTGCGCCTTTGTTTTGATTTGCTGTGCTATTTTGACAGAATATTTGAAAGTGTGTTCGTGTGAGTTCATTATTAGGGGCGCATTTTTTAGCTTGGGACCGAGCAACCCTCGAGCATCTTGACAGATAAGCTTACACTGATATAGTCTTTCTTTGTATTCTCCCACACGCGGGGTAACGATATGTGATGATGTTGTTTTGAGAAGGAAATGATTTCTCATCACCATGAGGCTCTAGGAGTAGACAGCAATTTTTTGCTAGAACAAAGTTGTTAAGAGAAAGTATTGATAGTTCCGTTAGCTCACGGCAGGCGGTGAAAATTGAATAGAAGTAGTTTGAAATTGAGTGGCCTAAGAGGTTTTCCAATGTTTCGGTGGTTTACTAAGGTTTTCTTTGCTTCGGTGGTTTTCCATTGTGCTTAAGGTTTCAGAGTATCACACATTGGCGTCTCGACTTGTTTTATAAAGTCTAATACCCTACCAGGATCGGTTTGCAAATTTCGAGGGGCTCTAGTAACCCCTTTTTAAATGTTGACATCCTTTGATTGAATAATGCTCCACAATTGCAGGGTATATGTTCTGCAGTATCAGTTTCAAATTGGCAAAAACGACATTCTGTAGAATAAATTCTTCAGATTTTATTTAGATGATACCTACTCAGGCAGTTACCAGTCAGCAGACCAGATAATCACTCGAAAGGTATTTTCAACTAAGATTTAGTAAGATCCAAGTTTTTAAAGCACTTGGTCTTATAAATCTCTTGGCTTGTCTGCATGTATCCGTAGCGCTTCAGTTTGATTCCACCATGGACATTTCCCACTTTTTTATTTCAGTCTTCAGAGCAGTATCGTTACTTATGACTGAAAATTAGGTATTTTTTGAAGTATTATTTTACGGAATGCTTCAAAAAGACAATTTAACCATTTATTCGTTCGGATTACTATTCCAAATTGTGCACATAAGAAGAAACAAATGTATAAATGAATAAAAATGTAGATATTTTTTTTCAATAAATCAATAAAGTATGGAGATATGCAAGTAAAGCTAAACATCGTCGTGTCTAAACCTGCAATTGATAGTAACTTTCTATTTTTTAAGGAGGATTTTCTGTGCTATTTTTATCACCAGTTACTTTGCTTAAACAGCTCGATCGTTTTTCAAGAGCGCCATCTACGCCATTGAAGCTCACTTTTGCGTTACCCGGATCCTCCATTACAGATTTTTTTTTCAGCATCGACCCAACATTTGGACACGTAATATTTTTGCTCTGGAGTGAAGTCGAATTGCACCTCGGGATTCACGTCGGAGCTAGAATAAAAAAAATAAGAATGCAAAATTATTGCTTGAAATATTGAACATGAATAAACTATTTATTTAAGGAATAATAAGAAAAATAACTACGTTTTAGCATAGAAAATCATGGCGCCAGTGTTGCTTCAGTGACCACAAATTTATTCAATTTTGGGTAAATAATAACGTTCTATATTGGAAAACGAACATTACCCAAATTTCAGTAAAAATTTCTGTAAATTATCTCTTTATTTTACTGGGTACTGGCTACTGAGTATTATCAACAATAACTTATTTTAGGTAAATTAAGTACCATATTTTAGGTCTGCTTTCTGCCATTTTTTTTTCACGTCTTGCTAGCTTTCGGATATTTTTCAAGTGCTGAAAGTCTCAAAGTGTTACAAAGTGTTTAGATAATTACGGTTTTTAAATTATTTAATCTTTTGATTGCAGTCTAAGTCTCGAGTGTGTTTTTGTTTCTATGTATTCTCTGTAATAAGCGTGAAAATATCCACCGTTTTACATTTAGGAAAAATTACGACGTATTGAAAGCATTATATTCATCAAGTACGAATATGAGCTTCACACAAGGGGTGAGTCGCTAAGAACAGTGTGCCAGGCACGCCGTAGTAGAAAATCTGACACCATAACGGAACATGTGTGGTACTCTGTGGCACACTTTTGACATTTGTATTTGTCAAAGATATAAACTGACAGCCCTGGATAATAGACGTTATAAATTGTTGTGGTGTTGTTTTAATTTGTTTGTTTTGTCGCGAAACAGTATTAGAAGAAAATTTATTATAAGTGAACATTTGAGATTCCTGTTTGTTGAGGCAAAAGATTGAGTGGAACAATGGATGGGGTAGGTGATCAAATTAATAGGTCGTGACATGATACCACTACAAAGCTTCAATTAAAGGAACATTTTTGGAGTAAATTGGAGGCGGAATATGGAGCCATCAGATCTAAATCAGGAATATTGTGAAAAAGCAAAACGTCCGCAGCCAATCACTGGGTCTGCTTATCATCGAGAGGATCCAAGTAATTGAAGAAGACGATCATGACTGAGAACCCTCGTGAAGAAGTTGCAGCTGGTAGAACCTTCTAACGAAGTTATTAAGCACGAAGCTATTAAGCAGGAAACACAGATAAATTTTGGTTCCTAAGCGGAGAAGTGATGTGACTCGTGCATCTCACCAATATCATGCGCAAAAAATATATAAAGTATTTCTCAATATTGCAACCACCACCTCCTTCAGTACTGCGAGACAATTATGCTGCCTTTTGCTTCATAGTAAGTGTATTTAAGATTAAATCATAATTTTAACTTACAATAACTTTCTTTCGCCAGAGGTATTGAGGATTGGGCTTATGATGCCCTATTTGCCAAACGGATGAGCAAATATCGAGGTTGTCGTTTTTGTTAAATGAGTGAGGCAACTGGCACATTTACAGCTTGACCATTTTTCCGAATGCCAGAATGTTAATCAAGGAAATGACATTTCACATATACGGACAGTGAAAATGTTGAAAATATTTGTCGAAGCTTCGAGTCGAGCCGGCAAAATCAACATCCAAAGAAAATTGATAAATCGATCATAAATATACATAAGCTTCTTGAACTTCATTTTTGACGTAGGACTACGTCTGTGTTTTCAATACTGGGGTACACGTTCGAATTGCGAAAATTTGGAGCGTCACGAAAAATATATAGGTTTTGAACGTTAATAACTAAGTCATTCCACGATTGATTTTCAAAATGTTTGCACCAATCGATCGGAACATTTTCTACGCTTCGATTTAAATATTAAAAACTATTGATTTTTAACATTCAACTATTGACATTAACGCAAATATAAGGTGATGTCTTATAATGCCGCTTTTTCAGAGTAAATTTACCAAATACACAGTACTTTGCTATCACAGACTTCAAATTTAAGTAAGGAACGTCTCACATGCAGCAGTGCACGATATAAAACAGGGACACCTTCAAATTTTCTTCATTCGCTCGGCAGCCATGGAGCTGTGCAGAGCGGCAACGGGCCAGTACTGCTCTGACAGCTGACGGTTGCCGAGTACCCTGCAGAAAAAGTACGCGGGCGAGCAACCAGCTAGAATGATGACTGAGCGGCTGTCGCAAGCAAGTGGCTTTTTAATGCAGCCGTGCCAAGCTCGTGGCAAATTTATCAAATCTGAGGGAAATATGTATGATCCAGTTGGTAGTCATATCACGATATGATGTACATGTATATGCATAGATATATATGTAGATTATTTCGAAATAGTTACGTAGTCCTACGTCAACTTTGCGTACAACCCCATTGGGCTGTCCCTTATAGTTTTTTTACATCCATTACTGATAGTTGCTGTCTCATCACAAAATTATCTAAAACGCGATTTCCGCAACAAAAATCTTGATCGAAACCCAAACCGCATGCAAAAATTTTGCAAAGCAAAACAAAACAATCGCCTGGTTGCCAGGCGTAGCCAGAACATAACGATTGAACTGTCAAATTACTGTGGCACACATGGGCACCCATTGGCACTTGGATCGAAACATCGTATCGCTTAGAGGCACACTAAAAAAATGGGCACAAGAGATATTGTGCTGAGCGACTCACCCCTTGGCTTCACACCTTTAAAATAATAGGTCTATGTGAATACGTTCAGTTGATAATTTGTTCTAGGATTTATTCGATTCGACAACTAGTGAGCCAAGATTATCGGGGTAAATTGACTTTAATCTGAAGCTGTCAATTTGTTACCGGGTTGGGTCCTACGGGGTGAAAATCAACAATCGTAATTAACTCAATTTTGAGTGGTTTTCAGCGATCCTGTCCATTAAGCTTCTTGTGCGCGCCATCTGATGATGATGGTAGGACACAAATTCTTGCAGCTCATAATTGGTTCAAGAACATGCTTGCTACTAGTATTAAAGTGAACACCCAGAGGACACTTTAGGTCCTTATTGGAGATTTAAATTTCTGCAGGATGAATGTAGATTCAGTGTTAACGTTTGACTTCATGAGATTTTTGCCCGCAAAATATATTTTGAATTCATTTAGATACAATTTTTCATTATGCATTCTCATGAGCACCTCTTATGTTCGGGAAGGCTGAAGCAGCTTCCCACTGTCCTTATCAACAAGCATAAACATTGATCCCCTTACCTTTTCGTTGCTTATCAATGCATCAACCGTCATCATCTTAATCATACCGATACGGCCAAAGTAGTGCGTTGTGCATGGCGATGACATCAACAGAGCAGGAGACGGCGACGACGACGGCGGCGGCACAGCAACGCTTCTCTTTCTTGTTTGTGCAGTAATATTTTTTTCAAAATCAATAAGCAAATAGCTTTGAAGAGGTATGCATTTATGGTGATTATGAAATATTTGCGAAATGCACTTTTGCACAAATGTTGACACACTTTCGCCTGTCCTCTCTACGTGTGTTGCTTCGTTTTTTTTTGTGGGGCTATAGATTATGATTGCCGACTTGGGTCTTTCCTGGGGGACGACGGCGTTGCTTGGAAAGAGATAGCGAGAGAGTTGGCAAAGGCGTTGCATCGAAAATAAAAATTGCATACGATGGATGGATGCATGGTCCGTTGGATTGATGATGGACTGCCGGAGACGGAGAATGATGTAGGGGGAGGCTTCTTTTGATGTATGGATATTTTTATTTGACTTTGGCGGCTTTTTAGCAGCGGCAATGCTATGTGGAAAGTGAGAAAAACAAGCGGAAAGAGCTGAAAAACGGTTTTGTAAGGATGGGGCTCTTATGATGGAGTTGTTTGCTTTTGCAAATGTCAATAATTTTAACGTTTTGCGATCAAGTTTTTTTTCATTTCGGAAAGATCGATTGGCCTAATGGACGTTTCAATTAACAATGGAATTATCACCGTCCAATAAGTGGAAAGTTTTTCATCGTTTTCCTAGAATTCTAGAAATGAAGCCATGGTGTCAGATTTCGTTTATTTTCCTGGGATTTCTTTACCTTTTACCGAAAAATACTATCCATCTCCGATTTCGTGTCCCCGTACAATAGGGCACGTATAACCAACTCTCAAGTGGACCGACCTCTCAACACCGTTTCGTGTCGTCATCGCATCTTCATCCTGATGACAGGTTTGCTAGCTCCATCTCGCATCGTTTCGGAACGACGACAGAAAACCGAAAATGGACCACCCACAAGCCCGGTGTCAATATTTGCTCAGACCAAATTGAATTACTGCGTGATTATGACAAAAGATCCATTTCTTAAAGGGTACACACCTCTTCAGGTCCATCCTTTTTTTTTCCTGCCCCATGCATCTTCTTGGTTCGTTGATTTCGTCGTCGTTTATGACCTCCTCGGCAACTCTCACAAGCCCAGTACCTATGGCCGTTTATGACAGGTAAGGTACGCCACATTCAAAAGCCGAAAAAGTTGCTAATGGACTCTGCGTTCGCGGCACAGATTGCCTTTCATCTCCTCGGCTGGACACTTCAACAACCACCCTAGGAATCCATCCAACAAACCACCACGAAGGTGCAGACGTCTGAAAAAATGAATTTGAAACACAACAACAACAACAACAAAGAGCCTGCCATTCGTCGATTGTTTAAAGCCGAACATCTTACCTGACTTTGTCCTCGCTCGTCTCGTCGGCAGTGCAGATGAAGATGGCGAAAAAAAGGCAGAAAAACAACAAGCCCACAACAGGTCCAGGCTCTTCTTTATTGATTTTCCCAACTTTATTCAAAAATAAATATTTGTCACCGCGAAAGGAGGGAACAAAAATATATATGAAGGCACAATTAGGCGGCACGGTATTACTTGGTAGAGGCGATGACGACGACGACGGGCCGTTGTGGGTTCGTTGGTACCATGCGGTTATGAATTCCACATTAAGGCAGTTATGTGAATTTATAAAATATGAGTTAATATAGTGGAATAGCTGTGTGAATGTAAAGTTAGTAACTCCCATTAAATGCCTCTTCCTTTTTGCATATATCATTGCACAGTGGTCCAGAATGCGAATTTAGCTGAAAAGATACACAGATAATAAGAAACATTGAATTTTCTGCGTTTTATAATGCACATTAAGGGAATGCTAGATTTGGCAAAAAAATATGGGATATTTCATGAAAATTTAAGCCAGACAACGCCTGAATCTAGCCTGTTGTATGAAATTTTGCAAACATTGTTTACGCCTCCTGTGATTTGAAATTGAACGAAGGGAAATTTTACTTGTTAAAATTAATTATTTTTTTCTGTGTACATTTTCAGCCTAAGTGTGATGTTTAGGAGTAGAATTGTCTTCCACAAAGTTGTTTCTAATAACAAAGCGCTTCTTTTGGTGTGAATGAAAACTAGGGTGGTCCTTATTTTCAGAAAAATCGAAAATCTAACTTGTTTATTTGCAGAAATATAGGCATACATTATTCGGAAAAGTTGTAGAATAAATAATGTCAAGCAACTTTGATGGTAGAGGAGAGGCTTGTAAGATGGAACAGCGCCACTTTTGATATCCACAGCGACAACACTATCGCGCTAACAAGTGTTAACCTCATTTGTTTACTATTCTTCAATTTTCATTTGCTTTTTGATTGAATACATTCATTCGATTAAGCTCTTCCAGGTTTCAATGTTCGAAAGTGTTGGCATAATTAAAATAGCAAGAGTTTCTTGTACTTAATAAGTGGAAATTTCCCATCGATATCAAAAGGTTAACATTTGTGTTGAATAGCATTTTTGGTGTATTTTTATGATCCAAAAGCATTTCCAAACAAGTCGTACAGTGAAATTTTGTTTTGATGTTTTGTGTACATGGCGTCATGTTTGTATGAGATGGCACACTGTTAAGCTTGAAAGACGAAACATTTTTTTTTTCGAAACACATTTTTTTTCGAAACACATTTAAAACATATGAATGATATTTTTAATGTTTGGAAATGCCATTAAATCAACAATAAATTGAAATATAACAATAAATTTGTTTAAATTGCAATTTTCGATGGATTTCGAAAAAAGGCCATAATTTTTTTTGATGACTATAAATATTCAGTTTCGTGGGCAAACTTGGAGCCTTTTAGTTCCTCTTTCGAAAGATCCTCGAAAAAATAAAAATTATACATGTTACGAGCAAAAAACGAATCGTGGCGCGATGATGATCTTACGAGCCTTTTCTATACATAAAATTTTTTCTGTACCTTTTGTTATGACTCGTACGAATGCTGAAAGTGAATCGTTGTTTACTCAAATTGGTATCTTTGAAATGAAATGTAACTAGAATGTCCAATAGAATTTTTTTTTCATTTTTCTTTAAAAAAATCATTCATTTTTTTCAGGCTTATATATTTTTGACACAAATTTATTCTATACTTTTACGAGGTCGATAAATTGTCCGTTCTGGAGTTATTGCCGAAAACAAACCGTGTAAGAAAAACCGTGTAAAAAAAAACCTTATTGTACATATAAATATTCCAGATGGACATCATTCAATCGTCAGCCAAATGAAATAACATAGCCATATGGCGTCTAATATATATAATGATTTTATTTTAATCTATCATAATTATTTTTGCTTATTATGTTTAAAGGTTCTGAGACCAACTAGCACATGTTATTCCTTCATGGAAGCAGCAGAAACGATTTATAGCGTTTAGTCAGAAATCCACACTTTGGAAATGTCGACATGCAAGATCTACAATTTCAAAGGCATTTTCCAGTTTCAGATACCCATTTTTCCTGTATCAAATTACGTAATGTATAATTATTACTTAGTACTGAATATATTTTTCATTTTTTGCCACGCAAATAGATATTTTACCGAATCTGAGCTGATCTGGCTCATGCAGCATTGTGTGCCATTAAACTAGGTAATGATTTTAAGGATTTATCATTATCGTTACTATCATCACTACTCTTTTTATCATTATTTTGTTAGTATTGTTTGTAAATTTTTCTTCATAGATAATTTAGATTATTAACTTCTAATTATTTTTTAAGTCCAATTATCTTTCAATCCCTTCTCCTTCTTTTTCTTATTGAAACATAGGTAGTGTTTTGAATACACGAGGCTGCATCTGAATCTGCTGCATAGATTCGTACTTATTAGAAGTTTTCCGATTGGGTTTCCTTGTTGGTTTATTATTCTTCTTTACAGGCTCAACAGTTGAAGCTACCAAATTTAATAACTTTTCGATATGAACTGATATTCTTGTATTTCATTGAAATAAACCTCCCACACTTGTGAGTGGCCCCAAAAGCATTCGTACTGTTGGCTTAAAGGAGTGCCAAAATTTGAATAACTTCAAACTTCAATAGACTGTCAAAAACTTATGGGAAGACAATAATGCTCTAGTTAATGGGTTAGTTAGTCAGTTACTGAAATTGTGAATTTCACGATGAGAAATTCGATAATTCCCAGTGTGTTGATGAAGAGTGGTTGGAAGACTTTGGAGAAGACAGCATCGAAGGCGAAACAGGAAATTCAGCTACAAAGGATCCTCTGCAGTTGGATTTCCAGAAAGGGATTGATTCAATCAGGGTTAAAAAAATCGGCCATCGATAAATGAATTGGTAAAGGCATCATACGCTTGAACTCAGTGAGTGAAAATGATTAGACCATTTGCAGATTACTTCATTGCACCATGCAAGTCGAATGGACAACAGCTTTGCCTACCTGGGATTCACTCTTTATTGATTGAGTGGCTGTGGAAATACAACCCAGAAGGATTCGACAGATAATAATGTTCAAAGACGAGAGATGATAGCATTCATTTGCACAGAATCATTCATTGTATGTGTCTGGTAAAAAATCAGCGTACTCAATTAGATTTTTTTAATTTCCTATCACACGTATCCGATAAGTCCTATTCTCATAATTTTTTATCCACACCTTATGAATTTTATATAACATAACATGCGAGAAAAATCGTTATCGAGATTTCAAATGAAGAGGGTTAAATATCCATATTGTTATCGTTCGTTGAACAAGCTTCGCTTGTTTTCTATTTCAACAAGAAATGCATAATTTTTTGTTATGTGTGACATGTGAAGAACATTTTGTTCCGGACAGGGTACATCTATCCACTGCATCCAGGTTGGATGCACAGCCATCATCAGTATCAAACAAAAACAGAACATACTGGCCAGAAGGAATACATCCCAAATAACAATTTTAGTTTTATTTCAGCCGCATAGCACTCCGCCCGCTTTATTGATAAAACTACATTCAAAACTGTTTTTTCACCAACACCTCCTCTATGCATCTTTAAAAAAAAACCTATTGTCCGCCATGAAAACCAGCATTCGGCCAAACGGCCACAGCTGTTAATATTTACTATGAAATCGTGGTAGGTTTTTGTTGTTCTGCTTTGGTCGATTCTCTACTCTTCTGATTTATTTAGCAGTAAATAATATCTGAGAAAAAAGTTCTTGTGTTGCGGGAAATTTTGTTTGATAGCAAAATATCCAAAACAAATTTTGTTTTTTTAGAGCGTATCATACTCCAAATCATATGCGCATTTAATTTTACTTTGAATATTGGCACGCCTTGGAAATTATGTGAGTTTACAACAACGAAAACAAAATTGAAACAAATATGTTCGATAAATTAATCATGAATTTTCTGAAAATTTATGGAATTCAAAGAGGTTATCTAAATGAATGCCGAAATTGGTCTGTGATCTACAGTTCATTTGCATTACATTTAAAATTTGGTGTATTTCCACATTTTAATGATTTCTTATATTTCAATATGGCGATTGGAAGAAATCACAGTTTTGCCAAAAAGAAAATTTACAATTTGTTGTTTAATGCATTTACTGGAGGCAATATGATTTTAAAATGCTTTTTCAACTCACCATAATAAGATAATATGAATAAGTCCTAAAACGGCATTTTACGAGTTCATAAAGTCAAAATCAAATCGTGGATAGGATTAAAATGAATTTTAGAAGACCATGTTTTAAGTTCGTTGAAGCTGTGTAGGTTCTCATAAACCTAACTAAAATTTGAAACTTATTGGCACCTCTTGCTGCCTTAATAAAACCAAATTGATTTCTTGTGGCTTTCATAAAACTTTAATTAAACTTAATAAAGTTGGATGGTTTTGGCTATATCACTTTATGTTAACATTTTTTCATTGCCATTGAGTTAACTCCCCTTGAGCTAAATGACAGATTACTGTTTGACATTTGCATATGACAGTTAATTGATTTTTAATTGCACCATGTCGCAATGAGTGAACTTGCAATTAGCGAATGATCACTGTACTTTTTCGGGATTTAGTTTAGGGAAAATAAAAACTGTTTACATCAAATTGATATCATATATGTTTGGGAGGTATTTTTAACATTATGAGAAATGAAACAACAATTGATTTTTGGGCGATCCCCTTGACCTTGTGCACTGACATAGAAGTTGGCCTAAACTATCATGGCAGCAAATTTCATCTGGAATCATAATATCAAACTTTTTTTTTTACTCGAGAGGGTTGTTTATTCTAGATAGACTTCGATCTATGCGAAATTCGAACATTAATCAGAAAAATCAGACTTATATTATTATTTTTTGCAAATTTTTTAGATTATTTCCGCGTTAAAATGTTTTTTTTTTTTACTTTTTTTTATTTTACGTCGGTCTATTTCCTCACATGGTGACAATCACCGACGCCAGGGAGACGACTCCACCACCAGGACCCTACCTACCCTAGTAGCACACTTGTTGCAAATAAGTTAAAGTAACTGCAATGTGACTCAGTTAAGTCACAATCAAGTTTCTGCAACCAATTATGACATAGATGTGTTGCCTGGGTAACGACTCATGACTATGAACCGGGACCAACGGCTTTACTTTCCTTCCGAAGGAAGACGTGACCAAGATTTTTTTGCCTCAGAAAAACCACCGACGTCGACTGGGATTGAACCCAGATCCACTAAGGTGCAAGTAGCAGTCACGCCTACCACTACACCACCGACGCCGGCGCGTCAAAATGGTCTAAAAATGATTTTTTTCTTCATGCACGTAGTCTATCTACAGAGGTTTTTCAAAATAAATGCTGGATGAAGAAAAACGGTTTGCTATTTTTTTCGTAATCACCTACATTTGAACCTACCTGGTTTCAAGAAAACGCCGTTTAAAGATTATGGTCACCACTTTCAAGTGGCATATCATCAACAATTCAAAAAAATCGGCCTTTGAAATTTTATAACAAATTTTTTTAAACTTAAACCGATCGATTGAGACAATAAAAAAATGGATTTTGTAAAACGTCTTCGGGTACTTCGCTCCTTAAAAAGCAACTTAACTGACAGATATCTGCACGGCTCAATTGTTTGCCTTCTACCAACGCCAGTATAGAAGTTTGCATTGGCCAGAACAGTCATGCATTGGTCAGCAACCCACGCTGTAGTATACACAGAAAAAAATCTGAATTTTCATTGTGATGTAAACATCAGAGCATGTAAAACTATTTTTCCCTCCACATGAAGCAGCAATTGGCATGACAATGTTGTAATAACGACAAGCTTTTGTATACAACATTATCCGTAATGAATGGAATGTCCCAGAAGTTTACACGGTTATTAATGTTAATTTGTATGTTTTGTGACGCTTGATTTATGTGCATGGTATTGAACAGAAATTCACACTACTTTTTCGAGCTGTGTATCTCTGTTTCCTCCCGATGATAGTTTCAGACACTAATGTGACCGAAGCATTATTTTATTATTACTTCAAAATATTCAATAGTTCAAAAAAGCATCTGTTTCATAGTTTTTGAATACAGTATAATTCCGCCTGCCTCCATGTTGAGGATAAAAAAAAATCTTCGGTGGATCGTCTAGAAAAGGATGCTTGAGCTGTTGCCCTCTTTAACTGAACTCATTAGATTTATAAATTCTAGATTCGTTTATAAAAGTATTAAAAATTTATAAAGATAAGTTTTGTGACTAAAATTTACGTTATGGCATGTAAAATTAAGTGTTAAGTTTTTGTTTCATGTAATTTCAAAAAAAAGGAGGTAAATTTAAGTCTTACTAGCCGCTTCGTTTGGGTGCAACTAAAAAACCTAATTCGACATGAAATTTTCAAGGTCTCCCAGGCCATAACTTTTGAAGATTACCTGAAATAACATGACTTATAGTACACAGATAGAAAGAAACATTTAATTTTCTGCGTTATCTAATGCACATAAAGGGGATGCTAGATTTGACAGATAATAATGGGATATTTCATGTAAATCAGAGATCGAAATTCTCACTCAGCTGGGTGAAAACCATGCTCTCTCTCTCAAGTAGGTTGTCGATGAGTAGCGAACCGTTCATATTTTCATCTCTCCTTTTTCGCCGATAATTCGTTATCCTCTCTCTTGCATATGCGAAAATATCTCTCTCCAAAATTCAACGAAAATATTTTCTCATGTCACATTTATCACTGAAAACATGCTACCTAGATCGTATACAAGGAACAAAAACCGAAAATAAGGCCAAGCCAGTGCACACTGATACCGCCATGGACCATAAATGAAAAACTTCTGAAATAAAATGCATCCCCCGATGTGTCGTTGAATGTGTATCCTCCCATGGCCCAAATGAAGATGTTGCTGATGATATTAAGAAAAAAATACAACCCAAAAAAATATGAACCTTAAGTATCTTCTATTTAGTTTGCTTCAAATATACAAATTGTTGTTTGTTCACAACATGCGGAAATTGGCTTTTTACCGAATTATAATGTCAGAATAAATCAAGCATGGAGACTGGTACATTTTCAGGTATCAAAAAGTAAGTGGAAAATAATTATCGGCATCCAGGATTCACTGAAAAAGAAACGATTTATCAGCTACTCATGCTCTCCGAAAATTATAAATCGCCATTGCTTTTCTCGCGAAAACTGCTGTGAGCGTATAATTGTCTCTCGCTTCTCACATTCTCATATGTTTCTCCAAGCGGGTGAAAAAGGACGTTTCTCTTCTCAAGTAAGCGAAAATTTCGGTCGCTGATGTAAATTTAAGCCAGATAACGTATGCAAGGTTGCAACCAATTTCGTTGTTTACGCTGCCTTTGGTTTGAAATCAAACGAGGGAAAATCGTACGCCCCTGTTAATATTTATTTTTATTCTGTGAAGTTACTTTGGTTTATAAGTACACGCAAAAAAACCGGAGTAGAAACTACCATTTCGAGGGTTAAATTAAGCGCAAACACTAACAATTTTCACCTGACTATATATGCGTTTGATTTTACCATGCCTGCGATAAGATCAAACTTGTTGCGCTGGATATCAATATGAGGTCTATCAAGTATGCCACAAATGTTAAAGTTTGTACCATAAACGTAGTAAATTTGACTGAAATTTCATGGTATTTTAGAAAATCGGCATAGTTGGCTAAAATGGTAGTTTTTACTACAAGATTTTTTTTTCAGTGTACCGTTCTAACCGTTCGGTATCATCTAGGTGACCATTCCCAAAATGAAGCGTTTGCCGCTTACTCATTTCATAGGTTATGTTTCAAAATATAATGTTATACAAAGAATGCTCAACAAATCTGTAGGAAAAAACAAACGCTACAAGTACATTTTACGCCATGTTTTGAAATTCAGCTCTGAACTATGCTACCGAAAAACGAGTCAAAAGCATACTAAAGAAGTTGCCCACCCTTAAACAACAGCCTTAGAGATTGAATTATTAGTCACTGTCACTGTTGAATAATTAGTCACTGTTTCGTAAAAACAAATCCGTTTTTAAACTTCAATCCAAAGTACTAATCAAGAATATATAGTCTTGAAACGTCAATCTTTCAAAATATCCAATACAGCAAATGTAAGTAAACACGTCTTTTTCATTAAATTTAAACAATATCACCTATTGCAAATTAAAAATATCCCTTTTCCCGTCAATCTCACTAATGTCGCGTACGCTTCTCTGCTGCTCCCACCAAACAACACCCCCAGGAAACCAACCGAACGTATCCACCTCCACAACACAACATCATCATCATCATCATCATCATCTTCGCATCCCCCTCCCGTCGCCAAAGCCTGCTGTGTGCTGCGATGATGAGGTGAGTAGCTATATTTAGGTATAGCACCGTCCCATCCCGCACAGCAGCGTCATCCTCTACCAAAACCAGGCAGCCAACGCCAAGCAACCGGGGAGAAAAAAAAATATAAACGGCCATGTTTGTTTATTTAGCTCCGCCTTATTCTTTCTTCGCATCACATCCCAAATAAGCGCGCGGCATGCGAGTCGTCGTCGTTGTTGTTGCTGTTGTTGCTGTTGATATTAGCGACTTCTTCTGCTGCCTGCTTTGCCTGCTGCATCTGCAAATGTGTTTTATCTCTTTTCTTGTTAATGGTCTTGGTATTATTATTATTGGCGGCAGTATCATCATCATCATCATCATCATCTTAGCATCAACATTACTAGGAAAAGACGCGAGATGCAATTGTTATTGTTAGATCGGGGAATTTTCGTATTGTCGCCAATCTAAGCAGATGACAAATTAAAAATCCATGCATTTAAACGAAATAATATACGAAAACAATCCTAAACGTACCTGAACTACGCTTGCATACTCTTTTTTTTTCGGTTCGTACGAAAGATCAGTTAATAATCACAAGGTTTATAATTTGTCGAGGCGTTTGTTCTGTAATTGGCAATGCGATTGCAATTATCGGCTTACTTAATTGTATAAATGCTTACTTCGCCAACCACAAATTTACGTTGAAAAAGGCAAAATAGCGAGTATGACAGTCCTCAGCATTTAATATCGGTTAATAGTAAGCAAACTATTATTTGTCTTTCTTTTCAAAGGGCCTATGCTTAAAAGGCGTATGAAAGATACACGGAAATAAAAAATAATCTAAAAACGGTTCATTTACACACTTCTAACTACACTGAGAAACATAGGTATACAGTGTTTGCATCTATTTTTATTAATCTTTGAGTGTAGTACTTTTGAGCATTTATGCTATTCGATCAATCTACTGATGGAGTAAATCGTATTGAAATTCGTTCAAGGTCTCAAAAATAACTGCTAAACAGTTGCTTCTAGGGCATTGCAGCATAAGGCAAAAATGAATGGATTTTTCAATTGGAGTATTAGTCTTTGCGTACGCATTTTCCCGTTTTAACGAAAGATGAATGCCTATATAGCCAATAAGCATTAGCATATGCAGTAAATCAACCCTATATCTGCATTTCAGATGCTACAAGCTTCGTATTAGCATTATATAAGCACATTGAATGCTATCTGTTGTAAAGTTAGATTTCAAATGCTATTGAAATGCTTGTAGCCTGTAATAATCATTTCGAATGCAAAATAGCATTAATGAAGCATTATCATAGCATTGCGGTAAAGCTGCCGTAATTGAGCCAAATGCGGCATTTATGTTGCATTTAAGGCGACTTAATTGCCTGATAGGCTGCCGCAAAGACGCTTTGGAACTGCTTATTGGTTATCTGGGTGGCCTTCTAACTCACCGTTTTTCATCCTATGGACTATTCGGTACGGTCCATCTTGGAGTCAAGAGCCTGCAGTACACCACATAAATCACTGGAACATCTAAAATCGTCTCTTTCAAAGGTTTGGGAACAAATATCTGTTAAAGAACTCGTGGCTATCGTGGATAACTTCCCGAAACGTTTGAAGGCGTGCATCTCAGTACGAGGCGGTCATTTTGAAATGAACAAATAAAACTTGTAATTTGCAAACATATTGCTGTAACAAACAATACATATTGATTTCTTAATCCAGCAATAAAAGATAGTTTTAACACCATTTTGTTGTACGGATAATATTCGGGCACCCTGTAAACCCAATAGATGGGGTCGAAGGGCCCGCCCTCGTTCCAGGAAATGTTACTATAAGGAGGAGGTAGATCCATGCTCCCTATCCAAATCGTTTCACTTGGGTGTCCTGATGGTCCCTCCCTTTTCCCCACATATGATCTGTAATAATAATTTAGTACATTTTGGCGTGGTTATTTGATTGCTTTCCTTGTATTGGAAAGTTTTAGTGAAAATAATATTGATTAGGGTTAAATACCGTTTTTTGTTTAAATTTTATTGTAGGGTTATTTTAGGATCAAAACATACTTAACAATAACCTGTTTTTCTCCACGTTTTTGAGAGCACCTACCCCTTTCAAGTGCCTGAAAACCCTTTGCGGGATCCACCAGGACCACAGTCAGCCTTCTCCAAGATCTCCGGGTGGTTGTCACATTGTTTCTGCTTTTAAAGGGCTTATTTCAGTTATGCAGATCCAGACCCACTATGTATGTACCTTATGGTATTCCTTGCGGTCGATTCCATCACGTTTATTTATAGAAGACAAGGGACATTTTACGAGGTGCTACATTTGAGAATACCAGAGCAATGATTCTCCATCGCATCTTCAAGCGTTCATTACAAGCTGTCCATTTGGTTCAGGCACTTTTGAACGTTGGCAGCCTGTTAACACATGAATTCTGCCTCGACCAAGTCGGCAGAACTCACCCATAACCATTTCTGAACCGAAGGGCAGGGACGTAATTCCTGCTTCATAGTAGCCCAAGATTTTTCGATTGGTCTCAACTCTGGAGTTTTTGGGGTATTTAGGTCCTTGAGTACGAAGTTGACCTTAAGTTTCTGCAACCAATAATGGAGGTATTTGTGTTGCTTGGGTATGAGTTGGAGACATTTCTTTACGTACACTTGGTCATTCATGGTTGAAGTCGTCACCAAAGCAGCCCTTCGCATCCGTTAACGTATAAATAGTTTTCCAAATCATGAATTGCTTGGCAAATTTCTGCTTCGTTATGCTTCCTTTGTGCTCTGGACATTGAACTTGCAGTGTAGAACTGGTGACCTGGATTGTGCAGAAAATCCGCCTTTATGCAGGTTCCATCATCTAATACGCAACAGGGTTTTTTCGTCATTATAGAGGATTTATTGTTAATTATCGTATAGGTTTGGGCCGAAGAGTCTCTGATTGTTACGAAACTTTGTCCACTCGTAGGGTTCATGGATGTATGAACAAAAAAAGATTCAGGGTTGCCAGCGTTTCAGAATTTGGAAAAAATATAATCTTAAACAAAAATTCCACAGTAAAGGAACATTGCATGGAAAAACCGGAGTTGTTTTGAGTAATTCTCGAAAAATTATGGGCTCGTCACTCGTCTACATACAAAAATGAAAAAGTTCTTAAAACTGAAGAAGCGATAATTGCTACTAGAAGCATCTAATCGTGATAAATTTCCTTCTATAGATATTCCTAAATAGTGTGCAGTTTGTATCGTGTTTAATAGCCTAACAATTGAGGCACAGCCGAAGTCTCGTCCATGATAATGCAAATAACGTTTGCATTAAAATGAAATTGACAAAAATTGCCGATTTTTCATGGTTCTAGCTTCTGCCCGCACTGTTACGAGAACTACCCTCAGCATCAATATTTGTAAACCTTGAGTCAGCATTTTGACAAAATTTGACAGCTTTATTCAGTTAACTCTCAGCCGTGATGGCTAAAAATAGTGAAGCTAATTCCGTTCGAGTAAGTGTGCGCGTTTAAAAAGCAGCACCTGCCGTGTCAACATCGGAGTATTTTGCGGCATTTTGCGTGATCGCTGGATGATGCCAGTGTCCTTGGAATCTTTTGATGCAACAATCTACTGGCACTATTGAAGCATGCAATCAGAGCCTATTCTCAAAGAAGTCCGTTTCCGGACGCCCGGACGAACCACTTGGTGACATTCGAAGCTGGACTGACGATCGGTCTGTTCGTATGCGCTTGGCCATAGAATTATAGGTTCGACCATCTAAACAGTGAATAAACGCTCTACCTAGCAGCATAGCTTGAACAAAAAACAAAGCCACATACCGTTCCAGCTGAGAAGTACAGCGTTAAGTGGTACCTGATTACGCGAATTGCAATGATGCGACACTTGTCAGTGTATGATTGTATAATTTGTTTTTTATGAAGAACTTCGTAAGCATCTCATGTTGTACACTACAGTATCAGGAAATGCGTTGTGGTGATGGTTCGAAAGCGGAAATCAAATGTCGGTTCAAGCGTTGTACACAAGACTTGATGCGTGGTATTGAAGAAGAAAATTCGGGAAAATTTTGGATATGGTAAAGAAATACAGTGAAATAAAACTACCTAAACCAAGATTATACATTGTAGTTCATTCCCTGAATATTTCCCTTAATATCGCCCAACGTCTCCCAACTGCATCCCATCGAAAATTTCTGGGCCAACCTGAAGCGTAAGATCTACTCCAACAATTTTGTCGCGAAAACTGAGGAGAAATTGATAAATAAAACGAAGAAAGAACTCAAAAATATGCCTAAACGTATGTTTTCGTCCGTCATGGCGAATGTTGTGGTTAACTGCCTGAAGGCCGCTCGCAAGGGCGTAGAATTTTTTTTGCAAGTAAGTTGAATAATTACCTTCCATGGGAAATTTATCAGAAGTAATTATCTGTCTTAGCTCTTTTTCACCACTATCCGATAAAAATCATTGCAAACGTTATTTTTATGTTCGTAAATGTTCACTGAATATGCTTGAAAACGTGACGTTACTTTCTATAGCCAAAAAAGCTACTGTTACTATCGTAAATTTCAAGATCTAAACTCCAGGATAGTTTGGATTACCTAGAGGATTACAAAGTTATAAAAAAAAGATTGGAAAGTCAACAGAGGATACATTTAATGTGATAGAATACATATAGATACTTTATGTAGCTCAGAAAACTACTTTTACAACTGTGGGTCTTATATTTTGAACTTAAGGACAGTTTGGATGACCTAGAATATCCCAACATTGTCGCATTATATCTGTTGACCTTTCACACTATTCCATAAATATTATTGTATACATATTGTCGCTTTGCATACTCCAAAAACCTACTGTTGCAATTGCATATCTTATGTTCTGAATTCGAGGACAGTTTGAATAACCTAGAATAGCTCAGTTTATCTCACAATGTTTTTTTACGCTCGAAAATATTCACTGAATATGGTTGCATACGTAGCGTAACTTTGTCCAAACAGCTCTAGTTACTACTCTAGATTTTAAGTTCTGAACTCAAGGAGAGTTTGGATGACTTTGAACATCACAAAAGTATCGAATAATGACTGTTGATCATCCAAAAAGTTCATACAATATGTTTGAATACGTATCGTAACCTTCTCCTTATTTTTTCTTAGCATTTCAAGCTTGTTGTTTTCGCCATTAGCTTATAGCTTGCTTTCAACTTAGTGATCTAAGTGCACTTCCACAGTTGTTAATTGAGAGCTTTCGATGACAGGTATCATTTTTGCATTTGCATGATTGTGTGGCAAGTACAATCATACCCTATACTCAGGGAGTCGCTTAACGAAAAATTCATAGACCAGGCGGGGAATCGAACCCAGCCACCTCCAGTATGGTATTGCTTTGTAGCCGCGCTTTTACCGACTGAGCTAAGGGAAGACCCCCGTAAACTTATATAGTCTTAAAAGCTACTGTTACTGTAGATATGAAGTTCTGAGTTCAAGTACATTTTGGATAACCAAAAGCATTACAGAAATATACGAAAATATTTAACGTTTATCGACGAGAGTTTAATAATACGTATGCATATGTACCATATTATAAAACAAAGCTTTACACCAATAATCCGGAATTTATTTTTTCTTCCTGAACTTCTTCATATTAAAGAAGTTCTATGTCTTCAATTAAATCATATGATCGCGCACGGGCAGAGTGTTCCCTACGTTGTGTTTAAAACTAAAATAAAAGACCATTTATTGGCCGTCCTGCCATGGCGGAGGCATAGAAACTACTGTTTTATTGGTCACAATATCAACACACTACAGAAACAGTAGCTACTTGACTGGTAGGGTAGGACATGTATTATTGACGTTTGCACAAACATCATATGTTTGATGTATTTTCAAGATAGACGAATTCATGAAGAACAAATTTGTCGAACCCAGTTTAATATGCAGTCTGTGATTTTATACAGCCATATACCTTTTGCGGTCACATATAACCCCTTATGCCTGAAGGGGTTAATATACTTTTTAAAACGAATTTATGAATTCTTCAATATTGTCTGGCCAGAAATCAACAATGTTCTCTATTAAAATTGATGTGTAGAAAAATTTCCGATCGATTGGCGGCAAAATTTTGAAAATGTCTTGAGAAACGACTGAGATATTAACGCTGAAAACCTGCCTGTCAAAAAACAAGTAGATTAAACTCTTATACTAGAGATTTAAAGAAACAGATAAACCGACTGCATATAACTCAGGTCACGAGATCACAACACATCTCTTATAGAAACATAAGGTTGTTTTCTTTGGACTGTCGAAGCATCTGTCGAAGAAAGTGGTCATAATTCCTTAGGAATGAAGTCTGGCTTCTTGGTGCACCAAACTTGGGTAATCTTTGCTCTATGGGACAGCCCAGGATCCTGTTGAAACACCCATTTGCGGTTACCAAACATCGTTGAATCGATGTATCTTCAGATACTTTTCCAGGACATCTTTTACGTAGTATGCTGTGTTGATTTTTACACACTTATCAACGAAAAGCAGTGGTAGACGACCTTCCGCCATGACCGAAGCATGATTTTGGAAGCGTTGAACTGCGAAAATCGAAGAAGGGGTATCCTGAATACTCGCTGCATTGACCCTGTCATTTTGAGCGTTGAACCTTTGCTGCAATACAAAATTTTTCTCATCTGAATACACAAACTTGCACACTTAGTAAATTTTACAGTATTCGGTAATTTTTTACCGAACTTTCAACAGCTGAACAGTTCGGTAATCCAATTTAACGGATCTCGGTAAAATTTGACAAGTTCCGGTAATTTTTTTACCGGAATACTGTAAAATTTCACCGAAATCCGGTTAATCGGATTACCGAACTGTTCAGCTGTTGAAAGTTTGGTAAAAAATTACCGAATACTGTAAAATTTTCTAAGTGTGGAATCACCGTGCCGACGAAGTAATTCGCGACAACGAATGACTCTGTTTGTTCTTCTTGTTGGCTTCCGAAAATCCATGAATTTTTCTTTTCTTATACGGCACCAATCTCAAATCCTCTTTGAGAACTGATCTGATAGTTTTCCTGGAGACGTCCATATCCTGAGCCAATTTATATGAAGAACGACAAGGATTTCGGCGAATTCGCTCACGCACCGCCTTTACAAGCCGTTTGGTACATACACTGCGAGAACGATCTGGTTTTTTCTTCGGATCGATGGTTCCCCTCGTCCTCCATCTTCTTATCGTCCGGTCGATTAATGTGCGGCATATTCCTTCCTTCTGGGTCTTAGTCAGTATCTGGTTGGGACGCTTTCTCGCCAAATGCAACTGCAAAATCCGTTGTCTTTTGAAATCCATATTTTTCATAGACACTTCCTTTCGACGGAATCTAGCGAACACTAGTTTGCTTGCATATTAAACCCTCTTTGATAGAAGAATTCCACACTGAAACAAAATACTGCGTCACTTATTTGGGCCTACTCTGTAGATTTCCGGTGTCTAAATCGCTTTGCCAACTCGAAATGGTAGTCTGACGAACTAAATGGTAAAATTCATCATGTGAAATTTCTCTTTCACACAAAACGTCTTCCTGGGCGCCCATCTTTGCAAGCGAGTCCGCTTTCTCCTTGCCTGGGATTGAGCAATGTGAAGAGACCCATACAAAGGTGATATATGATCTTATTACCAGCACACTTATCTGTTCCCTTAGTTTTGAAAGGCGCTCGAGTTTTCGTAAAAAACACTGAAGCCAGTGCATCCATTAAGGTGAGACCCATCAGTGAAAAAACTTTTTTTAGAATTAACGTGTTGGTACTTTTGAGTAAAAATTATTATTATTATTTATTTTTGACACTTTACCTCAGTACAAATTATGATAGAACGAAGTTATTTCGGAATCCCATGAGATGCTAGTTTCATGGAAAGATCAATTGAGTGACTGAGGTGAAATGAGTAGGGTCTGGAGTATAGCACGGAAGACACATATCCGACGATATGTAGTGGTGCTAAATTCTCATAAATCGAGATTGTATGTTACCAACACCGCATCTTGCTGACATGTTTGAATTAATGTGGATAGTTGTAGATTTGGTTTTGTGAATTGCAATCGAACCAAAACAAAAAAAAGAATCATTTGAAACAAATTGGTTATTTAAAACAAGATCAACACACGCTTTCATGCACCCCTAGCGGCCCAAGCGAGAGAGAGCGAATAATTTTAAGAAAGAACCAACGTTATTGAAAATGAGAAAATTTACGCAAAACACGTGATCAAATAAACACACCTTTTTTCCATTTTGTTTAACATTCTAAATGTGCGGAAACGAACCTGCCGATTTGAAACAAAACAAGTTACTCAAGAGCAAGATGCTGTTGGCTAGAACAACACAAACAATTCCTATGCTCTGTTCGGCTTTGGCGGGTTCCATATCGTAGGAATGACTCACAAGCGAACCCTGCCCGGTTGAAAGTGATAAGGATGTAGTAGGTGCGAGCAAGAAGAACCGAAAATAGAAAACCTGTGGTTTGAATAATTTATGGTTCCTACCTACCTACGAAAATGGGACGAAGTCTGAACTAGGAGAAACGATGCGAAGAGGGAAGTAACTGTAGAGTATGGTGGGTTCGAAATTTGTCATCGACGGTGACGACAGCAGAGGGGCGGATGGTGAGGAGCGGTTTTGACGTGTTTGAGTTGAGGTGCGAAATTCTCAATAGATTATGTTGATGCTTGTCTGTTTATGAAAACATTTATTTCCTTTCGTTCGATTGACGTCATACAGTGATTAGAAGGAAGCAAGGCTTGCTTATGTTTGAAAATCGGACAAGCTTTTGTTCGAAGAAAAATCTGAAATAGAAGAAAGATACACTGTGAAAAGATTTGAAATTCTCCACTATGTCGTGCCGTTTTCCCTTTCGAGCGATCGTTTCGATCGAATCCTTACCCGAATTGGTCAAAGAACCGGAAACGATTTCTTTTACATCACCGTTTTAGTCAATGCCCCTACCTGAGTGCGGAACGAAGCGGCAAGAAAGGAAAGCATAAATAAACATCATCTAATATCAATGAAACGCGTCATCATCGCTGTCACGCTTGTTCCCGGACCAGAATGCAGCTTGTGTCTGGCAACATATAGACTCTCCATTGTGCACCCTGTAGTGTGGAATAACATTTAAAAATAAACAGAACTTTTCACTCGACACAATAGAAGCCATCGCCGTCGACCGACTGGTCGGAAGCTGGAGGTAAACAAACTAGCGACAAATGAGACAAGCTGCTTTATATTTAATAACATAAAATCAATGGTTATTTCCAGGGTTGTCCAGCTCGGCCAGCATGACCGTCTCGGGGAAGGCCGGAACGTGTCATCCTCGTGGGGGCGAACAACAATTGCTGGTGATTCGGAAGCGGCACAGCAACGGACATCTTCAAATAGCGCCCGGCTGAAACTTCTTGAGCCATTTGATAATAGAAATCGAGCAGCAACTGTGCAAACACGACGGGACAGACGAAACTTGTGGTGTGGCAGATACTAACGACATATACCATACCGGCCGAGAGACAGAAAGATGCTGAGTCTGATGCTGAGCCGTTCCGCTCACTCTGCGGAATCCGGTCTGTGTATGTGTTGTGCCTTGCCTGCATGAGAAGAGAGTATGGGTCTTATCAAACGTTCCACAGAAATTGCTGCTGTCAGGGCATCTTGAAGGATGACTCCCTGGTCCTGGCTGATGGGACCGGCACTCGTCGGAGCAAGCAAATGGGATCCCGGCAATGTGTCAAGAAGAAAAGAAAGATTATCAAAGCTGAGCAAATATATCGTTATTGGAAAAGATGGCTCGGGCTCTTCCACTTTCTCGAGCTACGCCGTTCGTTGTTATGGAGAAATGGGAAAACTAGAAGTAGAGAGATAGAGAGCGAGTGGAGGCCTTTTGTTATAATCAATCAACCCGCCCGGTGGTGGTTGTGGAATTGAAATGGGTCTTACCCATTTCCAGAGGATTAAATTGATTTTCCACCATGTGAATCAGGAGGCGCACATAAGCCTGGAACAATTATCGGAAACGGTCCCATCCCGTCCTCTCGGTCCTTTATGATGAATATTGAAATCTGTTAATATATGAAGAGTGTATTCAAATAGGCAGGAGGGCTTACGAGTACGGAAGTCTTGAAAAGTATAACGTTAAATAAGTTTGACGAAATGGGAAAAAAATCGATTATCACCGCCTACGGTCGCCTGAAGTGGCACCAACGTGTGTTGTAACAATTACAATGTTGATGGTATTGGCGAGGGTCGTTCAGTGAAGGGGCAATATTGGTGCTGCTGACACCATCCAAGAATAACGACGAAAGGGGTGAGGTGAAGGACACTCAAGTAGGTGAACAATTAGACTTTACGAGCGATTGTAATTGTTGTAACAGTGTAATAATAACGAGGATATGGTTCAATTGCGGGGAAACAGTTTTCTTTTCGGGTGCTCTGGTGAAGTGTGGTTTGGTGGTTTTGACAACGAGCTCAGCAGAAGTTGTGAGAACTTTTGCAGGGAGTTTTCTCAATTGAAGATGTGAAATGATGGGTATATTTCTCCCATAGCTATGTTTTCGTTTGAATTGAACCTCAGAAAAAAACATATTTTTGAAGACACGACTCGAGCGAGAATGAGAGTACTAGTGCATGATTATAATGAACAGCACGCACTTATAGCTAGGAAATCGTCACAAACTCGTTGCGCGTAAGATTCGAACCTTCTTATTCTACAAATGATTCTATCACGTGACAAAGAAGTTACATGGCGGATACTACACTCAGCCAAATAATCTTAAGAATTTCATAAGGTTCAACTTATGAACGATGCTTTTGAATTTCATAAGGTTGCCTTATGAACGGCTTTTGTTTCACACGACGTTGTTCTTGTAAGCCTTTTAAGCATTTTGTTTTCAAGTGTAGATATGGTTAGTGGGCACAGTCCACTGAACCCATAACTCCCACGTTCAAGGTTCGAATCCCGCTGCTGAATATTTATTTTTCTCAACATCGCTATATTTCATAAGGTAAAGTTATGAAAGTCATACTGATTTTTATAGCAAATAATCATAATCCAATCTTATGAATATCGAAAGTTTATTTCGCTGAGTGTAGGAAACCGACGCGACTACTAAACATTTTTCGTTATTTGAACACACTACCTTGTGATGTGAGAAATGACGCTCAGTCCCTTGGTAATCTGAAACAACCGAAAATAATAGTCTAGGAATCAGGGTTCAACATTATCGACGCATAAAAAGGAAAATGAACTTCCTACGCAATCGTTTCGAATCGAGCAATATCATTTTCACGTATGCCGTTTTGGTTCTTGCTATCGAGTCACGATGCATATTTTTCCTGTCAAACATGACTTGCCTGTCGATCATTTTCGTCTTTATGTTCATCAGTTCATTTGACTTTAAGCACATACTCGCGTCAATTGACGAACTACTCATGCGTCTTTTGATTATTGGTTTGCTTGCACTTCAATTCGGTACTGAATCGACTCAATCGACTATAGTCATGCGTCACGTCGTTACGTTTTGCTTAGTTTCTACTATGAGTTTGTATCGAAAAATCGGTAAAATTTATTCGGCAGGACCATCCAAAGCTCACGATCTTTTTCCTTTAAACTTGGTCAGTGTTTCAGAGTGGTATTGTGTTTTTCTTCGTTGACTGCTAATGTTAACCTCTCTCGGGTATAAAAAAACTGACACATATGACAACACGGTCAATATTGACCCGGATTTCAACCATTCTAGAATTTCTGAAATTTCAACCTAGACAGCTGTACCCCATTTGAAAGGTTATGGTCTCAAAAATGCATTGGTGGTTCCAGTAACATTGGGCACCGGGAATCTGCTACAAATGGAAGGAGGATTTGATTTCTATGTGTGAATAGAATTACTTAAAAAACATTCCAGACTTGTTGTAGGGTGTTGCCGTCTTCAACAAAGTTTCTCAGTATGTAATTTGTCGTCTTCTGAGATTATCATATTAGTTCCAGATCTTGCCCCAGAGATGGCGCTGCACTCTATCTTTGCCAAATGAAGCGCTAGAGTGTTGCCGTCTTCATCAAAGTTTCTTATTATGTAATGTTTTGTGTTTTGTCATTATCAAATAAGTTCCAGATCTTGCCTCAGAGATGGCGCTGTAGTCTATCTTTTCCAAATGAAGCGCTAGATAGGGCCTGCCTACGGCAAAGTTTTTCAGCATGTCATTTGTCGTCTTTTGAGATTATAATATTAGTTCCAGATCTTGACGCAGAGATGGCGCTGCAGTCTATTTTTGCCAAATGAAGCGTTAGAGTGTTGCTGTCTTGGACAAAGACGTAATTTTTCTGCAGTCTATCTTTCCCAAACTACTAAAGTCTACGAGGGTGGAGGAGGGGTCTGAGATTTTAAAAATAAGTCTACGTGGTTCATGTACAGGCCCTATACAAAATGCAGTCATTTGTAGTCTCTGTACTGGAACTAGAAAAAAACAAATCCTAAAGGGTTTGAGCTGTTTAGTGGAATACCTGTAACTAGAAAATTGAAGAAAAATTAGTATTTTCCATTTAATTCCAACTACCTTTGCTTATCTTCGACAGATACGCGTATTTCGTCTACAATGTGTAGACTTCTTCAGTGTCTCGACAAGTCGAGTTATTAGTACTAGACACTGAAGAAGTCTACACATATGTAGACGAAATACGCGTATCTGTCGAAGATAAGCTGAGAGTTGGGCTAAATGGGAATATTAATTTTTTCTTCTACTTCTAGTTAGAAAGACGAAAAATGGCACTAAAAAAATTTCGGAGACGGTAGCTCTCTAAAGCTTCGGTAAGATCTGAAACTAAAAAAACGACACATGACATACTGAAAACCTTATCCACGACGACATCTCTCTAAAGCTTGTTTACCAAAGATAGACTGCAGCGCTATCCTAGTGGCATGATCTGGAATTAATATTATAATGTCAAAAGACGAAAAATGGCATACTGAGAAACTTTGCCGCAGACGGCAGCTCTCTAGAAGCGTCATTTGACAAAAATAGGCTGTAGCGCAATCTGTGAGGTACAATCTGGCTCTGATGTGATTATTTAAATGTCTTCATTTTACATTCTTAACAAAAGCCTCATATGGCAAAGATAGACTGTAGCATCATCTTTGCGGCGCAATTTAGAACTATACTTATAATCTCAAGTGACCTACATTTTACATCTCGTAATAACTTTACCTAAGACGGCAACTCTCTAGAGCTTCATTTGGCAAGGATATACTGCAGCAGCGACCTCTGCAGCATGATTTGGAACTAATATAATAATATCAAAAGACTATTACAACGAGTCTGAAATGTTTTATATGCATTTCTGTTAACACATGGAAACTAAAACTTTCTTCCCTCTGTAGCAGATTCCCGCAGGACAATGTTACCGGAACCAGTCTTTCAATGAATTTTTGAGACCAGAACCTTTCAAGTGGGTGCATAAACATCGACTCTAAGGTAAAATTTCGGAATTCTACGAACGGTTGAAATCTGGGTCAATATTGGCACTAATTTTACAAGCCTTAAATGGAAATAATATGTTTATGCTAAAATGAAGAATTCCGTAGAATACTAAAGTCGCATATTTTCAGGCCGATTGGTTTAAAAATAAAAAATCGTACATTGAAGTTGTGCCAAAGTGGTAATGTAGATGTTGAGATGGGATATGCTCGAAAAGAAAGAGCTGAAGATTGCTCAGCTGATATTGATGGACGCTTCATCGTCGCTGACAACTATCAATCGACGATGACTCTGCCGGGCCCTGCTAGGAATTCAATATAGATTTTTTTTCTAAAGAACTTCTGTGAAAAACATCATTTGAATGCATTTGCAAATTTGAGGTAGTGGGCGGTGGATTCTAGCCTACTTCGACGGGGGAAGTTAAACCCCCGAACCGATCAGCCTTCATTCCCTAATCCATTCTCATAGAGTGCCGAAGCCGGTCCGGCGATTCTGGGTGGAGTATGACTCGATCGGCCCCATACCACTCAGCGGTTGCTTTGCACCGACTTCGCAGTGGCTCCTGGCCAGCGACGCCGGATTGTTGATCACTTCTATGGACTATGGACAGTGGCTTCATGTGTCCTCTTCGCGTGCATATACTTTCAGACAAACACTCGCCGACTGTAACGACGCGCTTATCTCTGCGCACTTCTCTGAATCTAGGCATTTGAAGACGGCTGCACCTCGGTGTTTCCTCCAGATTCGCACTCTCTGGGCAAAAAGGTGAAGAAGCGTTACCAAACCGAGCGCAGATACTTCCTAAAGCAGCCAGTGCCCTGACAGAAACTGCGTCAGATAGGAGTTCACCTATTCACCCAAGTTGACACATTTGGGATGAGCCGGTGGGTCACCCTCCCTTCACCGGTGCATTATCCCACTCTGCTGCTATTTTTAGTTAATCCAGTCCGCTCTGACGCGATTTTCCCTTTGTGATTTTGGCATCCCCTGCTGTGATACCATCCGACGGTCCTCGGCCAGTGATGCTAATGCAAATGGGCGTGATGCCAGCGATAATGGATACTGCTTCCGAAGAAATTGTTCTGCAGGCGCTCCTTACCAGAACTGATGTAGCCACACCCTCGCCAAAAGTCGCTTCTTGCTGCTTCTCAGTCCACCAATGTTCGGCACAATCCTGCTAACGCCGCTCTTGCAGGTGCAGTTGAAATCAATCAAGTCACACATCATCGGCCATCACCCTCAGGTATTTGACGGAATTGTGTGTCCCGACTTTGACGTCAACTCGCCGGAACTACCTTGCAGTTGGTAACCAGTACTACTTCCCCGTAAGGAGGAGCTTGCTGCAGTCATCCACGTATCAATGGTGTCAATCACCTCCGCCGTCAGCATTTCGACCTCTTCCAAAGTATGATCCGTTATCGTTGCTACGACATCATCTACAAATCCGACAACTCAAACTCTAATAGGCAACTTCAGCGTTAATGACCCACCATACATCGCGTCCAGAGGCTGCTAAGTCGAGAATCGAGCCTTGTGACCCCCCCCCTCCCACCGGTACCCCCTGATAGATTTCTTGCCCCAACTCCAGTTTCTGCAGGCACAGACCCGCCTGGAAACAACTGCTTAGCATCCTGCACGACTATCAGGATTGCTTCCACTCGTCGAGAGCTCACCGAATCCGGATTGTCTATTCCGAAAAGCCATGATCGCTTTCCATGCAATGCGTCAGTCTGTTAAGGATTAATATCTTTCCAAAAAGCCTCGAGGGTATCCAGCAAGGCATATGGCTCTCCGGCGGCTTTCCTGGTCAGCGGCAGTACCAGCTTCTGCAAACCTTCCATCTGTCTGGGAAGTAATCTCCATCTAGCATTTTTGTAGCTGTCCTGAATCAATTTATCCAAGCACGATTCCAGCAGGTGCTGGCTTCACCACCATGCATTAGATAAGCAAGCATTTTCTAATGGTTCGTATCGACTTCTTGGCACAAAATCGACAGGTGCCAAACGGAGCGGCTCAAGCTGATCTCCTTTTGAGAGCGGCGGCGTCCGCGGAATAACGATTTTCCGTTCTTCTCAGGCTCAGACCGTACTTCATCGGTGACCTTGGAGTCGCCGTCTCAGACACTGATGCCTCACAGGCTATTGCTTATGTCAACTCCCTTGCGACAGCGAAGCAGAACGGTGTTCGTTCGAGCGCCTGTCCTCTCTTGTCAGTCTCTGGCTTCCACTTCCGCTCGCAGGGTCCTCGTTCAACAGTAGTAGGCTCGCCCTATGTCAACATAGAAATGTCAAGTCTTAATAAACGCTTCAAGAAGTCTGCATTAAGAACTTCTATGTAATTACCTTATCCATATTTTTGTTTGTAATTGATCTGAAAGTTGACTACGGTAATCTGCATGCAATTTTGAAATCAGATCTTCTTGCCAGATTTGTATTTTGGGATTAAGAAAGATTTTTTTCCATT
>JASCZW010010651.1:32500-35573 GCA_034211315.2 Aedes japonicus | reverse complement strand
GGCTTAAAGTAATGAAACGATTGTGTCTCAGAGATTTGTTTTACAGAAGTACAACGGTTCTTTATTTTCTTTTTCATTGCATTGTAATCTTTTTCCGAGAAAAACAAGTAATATATTTTGGAATCTACTTTAAAACAGCCCAAGAGTAAAGTGCGTATGCAGTTGTAATATGATGGCCTTGTAAACTTGCTTTTGAAGCGTTTCGCTTTAGAACGCCTCTTAAAGCGTCACAAGGCCCTTTTCCATGGCAAGTGGCAAAAAAGTTCCACTCTGCATTAAGACCGAAGTCCTTGTACATGTGGCACAAATTGAAAGCAGTCATCTTATTTCTGTATTGACTGCCTTCATTAGAAAAAAAATGGATATTTTTCAGGTGACGTAGCTTTTCTTTAATGAAATTCACACAATTTGTTACAAACAGCAAAACGGCAACATGGTTATGTTTAGTAAATTCTGCGATTGCTATGAAGCTTGTAAACTTTACATTTTGTGCTTCATCCTTATAATATATGGCAAAAGGATGGATTGTGCATTGAGCGTTTGTCCAATGAAAACCTTGTATAGCGTGCTGAATAACAAAAGAGTAATTTTCAGAGACGTTAGCAATTACAATGTAGTCAGTTGCTTCCAAATTAATTTTAAGTTGTTTCAAGTAGTTACCTTGTTGCTCTGCAATAAAATTATGTGGAGATAATTCACTTAATTTTTCTAGAAATGTTTCCACAAACTCTGCTGCATCCATTCGCATTGAATTTAGATGACAACGATCTGTTTGCTTCTATTGTTTAAATTCTAAGGAATCGATGTTTTCAAGAAAGTTCATCAGGTCATTCTCCAGTGTCTGCGTACCCGGGCAATGATCACAGGTTTTCAACCAACATTTCTCTGTAGGATTTCATGATACGTTTTAAAATGGTTAGGAATAAGTTTCTTAACCTTGAGGGTTTTAAACAGTAATTTAACATTCTGATGATAAATGCATACGCAGACAGTATGCGTTACACTTGAACCAGCCAGAATACAATTTTTTGGGCGGCTACTGAAAAACATTGAAAATCCAATTTAAAAAGTAGGATATTGCTCTTTGAATATTAAACACGGTTCGGAAACGGTGAGTTCTTGAGTTTTACATTCTAGATTAACTGCACTTGGAGTTGCTGGCTCGTTTTCTTTCTTGATAAAGCGATAAAGTCTTCAATAGCAGGTATTACAAAAGTAGGAATAGCTTTTATCCAACTTTTGTTCTCCTTTCCACTGCATAACCATATAGTTTAGAGTAGGTTTCTGTAACTATTAATCTAAACATGGAAATTTTAGCAGTCGTGCTTCATTGTATTAAACGTTTCCTTAGTAAGGTTTCAGTTCGGTTCACTCAATGTGGATTAATTCAAAATATGAGTTAACTTTACTCAGTCGTGGTTTACACTACAACTCAAATTCGGCATGAGTGCCCCTGCAACTCCTTATGAGCTCTTACATAGGCTGAATTCTCCAGATGACGCCTAACTTGATGGCATCTCACAATACTGATATGTTCTGAATTGTAGAATGGAACTAATGATGATCTGCTCATTCCATGTGTGTATAGGGCAAAAACCTTGAAATTTTCAAAAAATCTAACTCAAAAACGGCTCTATGAACATTTGAGATTTTTTGATATGTTATGTTAAAATGTTTGAATTTTAATTAAAAAATATAAAAATAAATAGTCGTTGTGGTCCAACATTTTGAAAATCATAAAAAACCAATATATTGACCATTTTAACAAATTGAGGTACATTAATTATTTTAACAAATATTTTTAATAAAAACAAAAAGTAATAATCTTTTTATTAATAAAAAAAAAATTTCAAATCGATCCAGTGGTTCAGAAGTTATGATTTTTCAAAAATAAAAAATTTCGAAAAATTTCGATTTTTCTAGTAACCCTATATCGAAAATGGTCACCCAAATAGAAAAATAAAAAAATACGGGTCTTATTATTTTCGATGAAGAACATACCAAGCGATTTTGAGCAAAATCGGACAACTTTTTTTTTCAACTATATATTTTTCCCGTGGAATCGCTGTATATATACATTTATATACATATATATATATATATATATACAGCAATTCCATGAAAAAAAGTTATACGATCTCTCAGAATTTTATAATATTCGGTAGGATTGTTCAACATCGAAAAATATTAGACCCGTATTTTTTTATTTCGTTATTAGACTGGACCTTTCTGCGTTAGACTGGTCCAAAAAATCGTGATTTTTCAAAATCTTCAATTTTCAAAAATTTATAACTCCTAAACCGTTTAACCGATTTTAGTCATTTTTGACCATTGTATTGGTATTTTTTTGAATTTCCAAGCAAAAATACGAAACCTTTGAATATATCAATTTTTGTATGAAAAAATTACAAAACAAATAATTTTTCTTGAATTTGACTGCGAGGGGCCTCAACGACTCCTTGTTTTAGTATTTTTAAATGAAAGAGCATTCAATTTTACATAACATATCAAAAAATTGGAGATGTTCTGCGTGTCGTTTTGGAGATACAATTTTTTAAATAATAAATCATTACTCTTCATTTTATACATCACCCGCCTGTAGAAACGATGAAGATGCATGGTAGATTACCATGCGTCTCCATCCAATCAAACCTATGACTAATGAAATCTATGAGTTACTTACAAACTTAGTATAACATTCGAATCAGTCTTTAAGGCTTTCCGTTAACCACACAGACCAATTGCTATTTTTTGACGATTACCTTTTCAAATAAATAAGGCTTTAAAATTTCAAATATTTTTTGCTTAGTGTAAGTTCCAAGAAAAAACACTTTAAAGCTGCGCGACATGATGAACATGTTAAAAAATAAGAAAAACACTTTTATACATTTATTTTTATTTATTAAGTTTTTTCATAACAATTTTATACATTTTTCTTCCGTTGAAAATGAATTTTGTTTCACAATAATATACTTTTCGTTTTGAGGCTTAAAACTATGGAATGACTGAGTCCCTGAAATTTGCTTCACACGTGTGTAACGATTTTTTAATTTTCTTTCCATTTTATTATAGT
>JASCZW010010651.1:0-27500 GCA_034211315.2 Aedes japonicus | reverse complement strand
ATCCGGTTTTTGTTGCTAATGTTGCTAATTTGCGCATATGTGTCTTGTCAATCATGTTTCCATGTTCTCTCAATACTTGCTACTTTTTTCAATAACATGGTAATAGTAACAAAAGTATTGTCTCTACAAGTCATGTTGCTGCAAATTCGTTCCAAATTATGTTTCAAAAACTTCACCTCAATTCATTCGTTGCGGGCTGAGATCAGTAAAACTAAACACGGATAAACTTGTCATGGAATACATAGCATACCTATCATCAACCTGGCTGCAAGATACTGTTTATTGATTACATCCACGTTATATGAAAAGCCTCCTGTACAAGAGCTGCGGATGCAAAGAGACGGTTCACAGAATAGGGCCTCTGTTTGATTTCAGGTCGTGATATATTAGTGATATATTAGGTTTGTTTATCTCTATGTTCAGAAGAAATGAGACACGCACAGTCTATGCCTGTACCTAACAGAATTCTTCTTTCTCTTTGTTAAATCGATACGTAAATTTAAATAATATCATTCAACATCTCTAGACATGCTAAACAGAGAAAAAAAAAAAAGTGATAACACAACTGGACATTAGAGCTGCCCCTTTTTATGTTTTTTTTATTTTTTTTATTTGATAATAATATTTGTATCCTTAATGTTAAGCCTGAAGCCATGTTAATACCTGTAGCAACTCTATACGAGCTACATATTATCTTTCAAAGGTAAACATATTATCTTCCAGTGTTCAAAAAAGGTTGTGACTATTTTTAATGATTTCAAGTTTTTAATTGTATCTAATTGTTGTTCTATAAATTTTTGTCTCGTTATACTTATATGTTCGTCTCACTAATTTCTACATTTCATGGGAACATTGTGTTGACGTTCATTTCATAGATTCATTGATATAATTCATATAAAAAGCTCTAATGGCTGACCTCAACTGAACAGAGAATTTATTTTATCATCGTTCAGGTTTGGACCGACGCGTCTCAGATTGTTACGAAATCTTGTCCACGCGGAGGGGTTCATGGATATATGAACAAAAACAATATTTAAAAAATCAGGGTTACTAGTTTTCCTGGAAAACAACAATGAAATTTTTCGATTTTCCCGAACATCACTAACATCAAATATTCATAACTCAAGAACGATTCATCGTAGAACAATTAATTGTTGGAGAAAAATTGCTTCAAAAAGTCAGAAAAATCATTTTCTGCGTAGAGCGATTCCACGAACAAGTGGGAAATTTTTCCAGTTTTTATTTTATGTATTTTTTGATTTGCATGAAACCTTGCATACAAGTTTTTGGGGAAGAAAAACGCCGTTTTGCATACTTGGTTCGCCATTTTGAATCTAGCCTTACTTATGAGAAGGGCCTATGAAAAATGCACATGATATCTTCAAAAAATTGTATCTCGGAAACGGTTTGTCCGATTGGTTTGGTGTCTTCGGCGAAATTTTAGACAATTGTTGGTGCTATATGGAGAAAATATGCACGGTAAAAAAAAAGTTTGGTTTTTGTGTTTTGAACTAAAATATAGATTTTCCCTTAAAAGTGACCTGTCAATAATTTTTTACTTATTCTTTTGTTACAGCTGACTTGAAATGCTATCTAGTGCACAGTGAGTTGTTCTGAAGAAAAATAGGCTACAATGAAAAAATACAATTTTCAAAAAAGCTATTAAGAAAAGTCAAAAAAGTTTGTCACCCTAATTTTATGAAAGTACATCAAATTTGCAAGCAAAAAGTACTTCGGTAACATTTTTCTCAGATGCACCGTTTAGAAGATATTACTGATTTAATATTGATTTTTTTGATAACTTATTAAGCTTTGGCCCTTTTCGGATGTACTCCGTGTTTTTTCAGTTTCAAAAGTATTTTTTTCGGAAAGATTGGAAAATTTTAAGTTAAAATGACACTGACAGCTTAAAGATTTGAGTGAAATTCTCTGCCTTAAAAGTATTTTGAAAAACAAGTTACAAAATCCCACTATCAGGAACAATGATTTCTTCAAGTGATTTTTGGTGCGTTGTGCTGAAAACGTGCTAACAAGTATTAGATACAGGTAATTAGATACCAGTTAGCTGTACTACGTACAGTTGGTGATTGTAAACATGGTCTTTGTTGGAACTAGTCCACCATGGCCACGCTGGCCATAACGAGGCTAGCTCCGTCGATGACCGTTTCTTAATAATAAACAAAAAGAACGCAGTCTTGGTCACCTTCCATCAAACTAGACGGCTGCCGACTGATACCTCAATCAACAACCGCCGCACTCTTTATTCATTCCAGGTATATACAATTTACAATCTTCTTCAATAACAATATACCTATGCCATCAAATCTACCTCGCTCCAACTCTCCAAACTCGTACCTGAAGGTTCGACGATACCTGAGCGTTCAACTCCACCTATCTTCCAACAGTCTTTACCCAGTATTCTATGATTTCTACCCGTGAGCTGTATAATAATGTCTGACTCGGTTCTGAATTAATCCAGTATTTACCAAACAGTAAATGCAGAAAGGTTGCTAGTAGCATAGTGATTATAGTAATTTCAGCTCATAATCCTGTGTTTTTGAACGAGATCTAGTGTTGTTTGATAACATAATAATTGTAAAGGAAAGTGTAACACGTTTTGGTGCAAAGGTAAGTTTTAAATACACATTATAATTATATGTTTTGTGATATTTTCGTACAAAACTAACAATTGGAAAATATTGTCTATGTTACAGATTACAAAATGAGTAAAATAAAATGTATTCGCCCATTCAAAGACATTCAGTGTTCGAAAGAGCTGCGATATCTCACGAATGGTATCATCCAAAAACTAAAATCAATTGGATTTTCCAAGGTATCCACACTCAACACCAAGGATTTTCGTATTTGTTCGTCTTGCCGTCTACATATTGATTCAAGAGCTCACCTCACCCAAAACGAAGAACAAAGCGTAGCCGGCGGCTCAAGGATGCCAACTGTTCAGACCATACCTGATTCGCAAAGCTATGAAAGTTTGAAATGAAGACTTCACGATGCCTGTAGACGTCGAAATATTCAACCGAGGAATAGCAGCTATTCGTGTTTCGCCTATAGATTTAGGTAAGGTTAAAAATGTTCACTATCCTGAAAAAAAGTGCGCTGAAATCGTCAAAGGTGTACGAAGAAATCTTTTTAAATTAGACGCTAAAACAGAAAAAGCAAACGAGTTTGATGAAGTCATAGAAAATATGAAAATTAAATTTTTAAATTCAGCCACAAGGCAAGAAAAACTATTAATTTTATCATTGTTACCAAAATCATGGTCAGTACAAAAAAATGTAGACGAATTTGAAACGAGTAGAAATATGGCATCAGATGCAAGCAAGGAAAGAGATAATGTATATGATTCATCTCAAGGTTCAAGCTCTGGAAAAGCTTTGAGTAATGAAACAAAAGAACTGGTTTTGAATTTTTTTGAGGACGATGATATAAGCCGTGCAATGCCAGGCCAAAGAGATTTTGTTAGCGTAAAGACAGGAAATAAGAGATTAGCTGTTCAGAAAAGATTGTTAATGATGACATTGAGAGAAGCTTTTAATCGCTTTAATGAAATGTACGTCAATGTAAAAATAGGGTTTTCATCATTTGCAAGCCTCCGGCCAAGGCAATGTAAACTATTGACTATCACAGGAACACATAATGTTTGCGTTTGCACTACGCATGAAAATGTCAATTTAATTCTACATAGCTTAAAAAAATACAATGTCTTGTATGATCTAAAAACATTAACGAATAGATTACTTTGCGAAAATAAGACAACTCATTGCCATCTACGAAGATGTAAAAACTGCCCAGATACCTCAGTTTTAGAAGACAGTTTATTGAAACAACTGGAAGAAAACTTTGTTGAAAAGCTTTCATTCGATCAATGGGTTACCACTGACAGATGTGATTTAGAAACTATTGTAAAGCAAACCGATGAGTTTGTTTCATTTTTCAGCTCAAAATTAGAAAGTTTGATTCCGCATGATTTTGTAAAAACCGAACAATCCAATTTTTTGAAAACTACAAAACAAAACTTGCAAGATGGTGAATTTTTAGCTATTTGTGACTTTTCTGAAAATTACAGCTTCATTTTGCAGGATGAAGTTCAATCACACCATTGGAACGTGCAACAGGCCACAATCCATCCTTTCGTAATATATTATACTGAAAATATGCAAATTAAACATTTTAGCTTCATTATAATTTCTGAAGAAATAAGACATGATTCAGTCGCTGTTAATTTGTTTATTGATAAAATGATAAACTTTTTACAAATTGATCAAAATAAAAACATAAAAAAAAAAATATTTTATGTCAGATGGTGCTGCTTCACAGTATAAAAACCGAAAAAACTTTTCTAGCCTTTGTAAATTTAAGTCAAAGTATGGTATTGACGCTGAATGGCATTTCTTCGCAACATCGCACGGAAAAGGTCCATGCGATGCTATTGGAGGTACGATAAAACGCATGGCTACCAGAGCAAGTTTAGCCAAAGAACGCGAACACCCGATAAAGACTGCAAGAGAGTTGTTTAATTGGGCAAACAAACGAAAAGAAGAAGAACTTACAAAGTTGTCATTTTGTTATTCTACTACAGAATAATACGAAAATATGTCTGCAGCTAAATAATCAATATAATAATGCAAAAACAATTCAAGGAACTCAAAAATTCCACTCATTTCTTCCTCTATCAGAAAATACAATAAAGGCAAAGCTTTATTCAAACTGTCCTGACAATGATGCCAAAATATTCGATATTGTTAAGAAAGTTGTGTAAACAATAATTTTATAAAAATACAGGAATAAAAATAAACTGATGATATCGAACAAATAATGTTATTTTTTATTGCGCACAATCACCATCCCTGAAAAATAAGCTTAATTCGCTCTTTTGAATCTTGCTAATTGAGGAGCTTGCATTTGCAGTTCTCAAAAAGGTGTATCTCGAAATCGAGTTGTCTCATCGGTTTGATGTCTGGGGCAATGTTCGGCAATAGAGAGAAAATATGCACAGTATAAACACATCCAGTTTAAATGGATTTAACTGTAAGGCGATATGCAAGAGTTGAATGCACATTTTCAACACAATACACCAAAAATAACTGGAAGAAATCATTGTTCCTGATAGTGGGATTTTGTAACTTGTTTTTCAAAATACTTTTAAGGCAGAGAATTTCACTCGAATCTTTAAGCTGCTAGTGTCATTTTAACTCAAAATTTTCCAATCTTTCCGAAAAAAATACTTTTGAAACTGAAAAAACACGGAATACATCCAAAAAGGGCCAAAACTTATTAAGTTATCAAAAAAATCAATATTAAATCAGTAATATCTTCTAAACGGTGCATCTTAGAAAAATGTTACCGAAGTACTTTTTGCTTGCAAATTTGATGTACTTTTATAAAATTAGGATGACAAACTTTTTTGACTTTTCTTAATAGCTTTTTTGAAAATTGTAATTTTTTTTAAATTTTTTTTTTCATTGTAACCTATTTTTCTCCAGAACAACTCACTGTGCACTAGATAGCATTTTAAGTCAGCTATAACAAAAGAATAGTTAAAAAAATATTGACAGGTCACTTTTAAGGGAAAATCTATATTTTAGTTCAAAACACAAAAACCAAACTTTTTTTTACCGTGCATATTTTCTCCATATAGCACCAACAATTGTCTAAAATTTCGCCGAAGACACCAAACCAATCGGACAAACCGTTTCCGAGATACAATTTTTTGAAGATATCATGTGCATTTTTCATAGGCCCTTCTCATAAGTAAGGCTAGATTCAAAATGGTGAACCAAGTATGCAAAACGGCGTTTTTCTTCCCCAAAAACGTGTATGCAAATCAAAAAATATGAAAATTACTCGTTGCTGAAATGATATGGAACCGCTCAGTAATGGAAAACTTTGAAATAAAATATTTTCTTGTTTATTAATTCATAAGATTACATTGGTGAAATTTTGGCTGTAGGCATTTTTGTTTTTGAGTAATGGTTGAAAAAATATGAAAATCAAAAAGTTGCTAAAACTGCCGTCTTCTTGTTTGTTCCTATGTTTTTCAGATGGTTGCTCGGTTTGTATCCCATTCAATTGGTGGCCGCTAAGTAGCTCACTTTTAAAATCAGTTAGTTTTTTAAGGCTCAACTACTAATCCTTTGAGGAGCCGATGGTAAATTAATTTGACAATAGCCAACGGCCAACGGGTTCAGCCAACTCCATGAGCGAATAGCCTCTATAGAACGGATAGTCTCCGTGAAAATGAAATGTTGGAAATGTTCGACGAAGGGCTGACATCCTGTGTTATGTACAAATGGTACAAGGTCATGAAGCGGGTTTGAGGATTCAACTCAAGGAGCTTCTCAAAATTTTCGATCACCTGGGGGTTCATAACTTCACACCTGGTGAGGAGCTGGAGAGATAATTCTGAAAACCGATCCGAGAGTGGCAACATGCCAGCCAGCACTTCAAGACTCATGGTGTGAGTCGAGTGCATGCAACATAACGCGATACGAAGACACCGATACTGAATACGTTCCAGTTTAATGAAGTGCGACCGAGCCGCTGACTGAAAACAAAAACTACCGTATTCCATAACCGACAAAATCGTTGTCCGGTACAACGTTAGAAGATCTTGCGGATGCGCTCCCCACCAGGTTCCGGTAATTGTGCAGAGAAAGTTGATCCTTGGCTGGCACTTTCGCTTCACATACTCAATATGGGATCTCTGAGTTATCTGAGTTATCGGCTTACGCCAAATTTTAAGCTTAGGTTGTGCAGGGTTATGCTTCCTAGAAAAAAACTACCAACTCAGTTTTCTCCGTAGAGAATTCGATACCTAGCTCTAGAGCCCAAGTAGACAAATTGTCCAAGGTATCCTGTAAGGGCCCTTGCAGATCGACCCCATTGGGTCCCGCGACAGACACTACGCCGTCATCTGCAAGTTGTCTCAGCGTACAGTTGTCACCTAGACAACCGTCAATGTCTTTGACATAAAAATTATACAAAAGGTGGCTTAAACATGATCCCTGGGGGAGACCCATGTAGCTAAATCGTGAAGCTGTAGAGGTTCCATGAGAGAAGCTCATATGTTTCTCTGACAGCAAATTGTACAAAAAATTGTTCATTAATTGTGAAAAGCCACAAGCGTGGAGTTTATCTGAAAAAACTTCAACAGATACTGAAGCAAAAGCCCCCTTTATGTCCAAGAATACAGAAGCCATTTGCTTTTTTTTAGCAAAAGCTAACTGAATATCTGTGGAAAGCAACGCGAGACAGTCGTTCGTTCCCTTACCCCTACGGAAACCATATTGAGTATCTGAAAGCAGGTTTTTCGTCTCAACCCATTTGTCCAGACGGAAGAGGATTATTTTCTCCAACAACTTTCGAATACAGGATAACATCGCGATGGATCGATAGGAGTTGTGGTCGGACGCGGGCTTACCAGGTTTTTCAATGGCAATAACTCTCACCCGTCTCCAATCATCCGGTACAATGTTGAGTTCCAGAAACTGATTAAACAAGTTCAACATGTGCCTCTTAGCGACGTCTGGGAGGTTCTTAAGCAAGTTGAACTTGATCCTATCAGCCCCTGGAGCCGTATTGCCACACGAAAGGACCCAAGCAACACAGCTTGTATTAAACAAGTTGAAAGTACTGTTATATAACAAAAACAGGTTATAAATTTAGGTGTATAATACTTTATTTCATACTTTAATATGACGCAAAAAGCGCAAAAAGTGAAGCCTTATAAAACATAAACTGGAAAAAAAATATCCCCATACAAAAATATAATACCGCCAAGCGTGGGATTTGAACACTAGTCCTTGGCGTGATAGATTTGTATCTTCTTTGCTACGCCAACTCAAATTGTTGAAAAATAAATTCTGAGTATCTATGATATGCTTCCCGTTGGCAGTGAAACCACAATCTTCATCGTAATGAGAAAAAAAAGCTCGTTTTGCAAAACATGGTTGGAGTAATGTAATTTCAACATTATATAGAACTGGCTATAAATTCTTGTCCTGTTTATGTATTATAAATGTATGGAACTATGTTTTTAAGAACAATAATAAAGTATTGATCACTTGCAGCAGTGAAAAAAGTATTTTTAGTTCGACCGTTTGTCAGAATGATATATAGAATACGAGAAATACAAACCGCTCCAAACTTGACATGTTTTGCAATACGTTTATAGTGCATCTATAATACAAACAATTATAAATCATTCTAGAAAGATGTTTTGTGTGTTACTTGGGGAGTGCGAGAGAGAACTCTACCATTGAAAAGGGTTGGCAAATCTCATCTATCGAATTCGTGTTTTCGCGAGGAATCATCCGTACCGGCACAGAATCTGGACAAACTTTTCGCGCGAACTTGAGGATCCATTGGTCCGAGTACTCCTCGCTCTCGTTGTTCGTAGTTCGGTTACGCAACCTTCGCGCCGTGTTCCAAAGAGTACTCATCGACGTCTCGCGCGATAGCCCGTTCACGAATCTTCGCCAGTAACCGCGTTTCTTGGCCTTGATGAGGCTCTTAAGTTCGCGTTCGAGAGCCGTGTATACTCCGAAGTGCTCAGGTATTCCACGTCTACGGAAAATTTTAAACGAGTCGGACTTTTTACTGTAAACCTCGGTGCATTACTGATCCCACCATGGAGAAGGAGGTTTCCTGCGAGATGACGTCCCTGGAACTGGTCGAGTTTGAGCTTGAAGCGCGCTGTCTAAGATCAGGTTGAAGAGGAAGTTATATTCTTGCAGCGGTGAAAGCCCTTCTACCGTCGTTACGGCTTCATCTACTGCTGTCCTAAACTTTGTCCAACCGATGTGACGGGTAAGATCATACGTGACGTTGACAGATTTCGACGAATTGAACCCGGTGGCAACCGAAATTTTTATGGGCAAGTGATCACTACCGTGGGGATCTTGAATCACATTCCATGTGCAATCCAACGAAAATGAATTCGAACAAAGTGTGAGGTCTAATCTACTGCCAACTGAGGATGTACCAGCCAAACGTGTTACTTCTCCATTGTTAAGAACTGTCATATTGAAGTTGTCACAGAGGTCATATATCAGGGAAGACCGGTTGTCATCGTACAGTTCTCCCCAGCCTGTACCGTGAGAGTTAAAACCTCCCATGACCAACCGTGGAGCAGGAAGGACCGAACAAATATCTGAAAGTTGTTTTCGGTTAATTGAGGCTCTAGGAGGAATGTATACAGAAGCAATGCAAAGGCTTTTATTTTTAATAACAGCCTGACATCCGACAACTTCAATACCTGGAATTGGAGGAAAATTCACTCTATAGAAGTAGTAGCACTTTTTGATCGCCAAAAGTACTCCCCCTCCACGCGAATCCTCACGATCAAGACGAATAATATTGAAATCATGAAACGGAAGATTGATTTCGGCAGAGAGCCATGTTTCACAAAGAGCGAATGCATCACAACCGGTAGTGTGAGCTAAAAATTTAAAAGATTCCAATTTAGGAATCAAACTTCGACAATTCCACTGTAGAACAGTGATCAAATCCCCGACCTCATTTGGAAAATTATCCATCGAAGGAAATGATAGCTGCAAGGTGGGGCCACTTAATTGTCAATTGCTTCAAAAAGGTCTTCACTGTTGGAAGCATTGCCAAAACAATGCTTTTGAGAGGGTCAGAAATTTCGAGGTACTTAAAGATACCTTCGGCAATGTCATCAAATGAGAACAGCCCACTAGAGGAGGGGGCTTCTGTTCTTAAAATTGGGGCTTCAGGGGTTTTGGATGTCCCCGGGAGAGATGGAAAGTCCTGGGTGTAGTTAGTACTACGAAAAGCAGGTGGACTAGGATTTTCCTTTTTTCCACCTTTCCTTGAATTGGGCAAGCTGGTTTTGGGCTCCGGTTCAGCAACTTTCCGTGGGTGGACGCGCCTTCGCTTCCGTGAAGCACCTTCCGGAAAGCTGAATGATGTTCCCTCTTCAGCCAAATCAAAGTCAGACTCGTCATCTGACAGAGGAGCAAAGGGATTCGTATTGACATTGGGTGATGGGGAGGCTTTTTTCACCATTTTGGCGAAAGATTGCCTGGAACGCTGTTTTATCGAGCGTTCTAATTTTTCCCCGCGTTGTTTGTACGCCGGGCAAGATGAGAGAGCATGTGGAGGAGTTTCCTTGCAGAAAGCGCATTTTGGTGTGCTGTCTGCACAGGCGTCATCCTCGTGCTTCTCCCCACAATTAGAGCAGCATGCCTTATTGCTTCAATGGGAGGTCGTATGTCCCATCTGCTTGCACTTTTCGCAGATCATGACCCGAGGTACAAACAACCGCACAGGTAGTCGAAGTTATCCCAACTCGACGTATTGAGGTAGAGCTGAACCAGAAAAAGTCACACAAAACGAGTCTGAGGGGGTAAATTTCTTTTCACCCTTAGTGATCGATACTGTGCCTAGTTTTCGCACATCGAGTATCTTGACTGAATGAAGCAGAGGGTCCTTAAATCGACCAACCCCCTGCTTCAACAGGATCTCATGGGTCAAACTCGCTTCGGAGAGCACACCTTCTATCTCAATACCTCGAGCTGGGATGTACACTAAATACTCCAGTGTAAAAAATTGAGAGACAGCAATTTCGTTAGCTTGTTTAAGGTTGGACACAACGACTTTTAGTTTATTGTGTCTCACCTTAATTATCTCGGTCACGGCCGAGAATCGTTTCATCAGATCGTTTGAAATCTGGTTAATATTGAGCGGTTTCGTTTTGGGCCGAAAATAGACAACCCAAGGACCAGCTGAACCATCTGGATAAGCACGCGATCGGGTAACTTTAAGAGCTACCCCATCATTTTGCGTCATAGATGATTCATCTTCCGATAAATCATCCATGGCTCGCTTGTGGGAGCTTATGGCGCTCAACCACTAACGTAATTAACTACAATCAATCACAGATAAAAAAAAAACTTAACCTAGGCACTCTCTCAAACACTCTCTCAGCCACTCTCCACTCTCACACACACAAGAGCGAGAAACAAAAACTTATCTTATATACTAATAAAAAACATATCTTATATGTATCACTGATCTACTGCAGACGGGCGACGAATGTGCCGCTGCTGCCGAGCGACGATGAGTGGCCCCGTGTATCGTCTAGGCGTGGAGCTGAACGATGATGATGATGTTGTTGGTCGGTGGTGGTTAGCAGATGAACGATTGCACGCTACACACAATGGACTGCTTGTGTGCGTGCCGTATAGATGCGGAGCAAAATGGCTTTTAGATCGGGGCAATATTGCTAATTTCAATTAATGACGTTGTTGCCCTGCTAGATCACACAACGTTTTCTTCTTCAGAAACGGAATTTCACCCGCGATCGAGAAAAACTTAATGAAACTGACTTGACTTGTAATAACACCTAGTAAAAACTTCCAAAGCTACGGAGAGCGGACCGAACGAACTGTACCGTTCGCTTGTTCACTGGGCAAATGAGATTTTCATCATATCATCACTGTATATTATCATAATCATAATAAAATTATTTATTAAAAAAATAAATAATAATAATTAAATTTCATCTACTTCAAGGTTACAGGAAGTTGGTTCCAGATAGTACAGATATTTTATTGCATTGTATCTTGAGGTGTTTTTCTATCAATGTAGATCATTGGATATAAATAAAATTATTGAATGCTCTCCAATTCTGGTGATTATATTTATGCATGTGTCATGAGTACATACATATTTTTTAATTTTTAATGTATAATCAAATGTTTTAGGTATTTAGTGTATTTGATTGCAAAATGATCTTCACATTCCAGAGTAACATTGATCTCGGATCCACGGATTGAGCTGTAAAGATGCAACAAGCTGCATATTATTATAATATGCCAATTAATACTGTTTTAATTATTTCATCACATTTTTTAAAATTACAGGATTAACCCAGCATTAACTTCTAACACAAAGCGGTGATTGTATTTTGTTTTAAGGTCCTGACTTCAACTGTTATATGTTATTGCTCCCTAGAACCAGCAGAAAGGAAATTTCGACTTGTAAGATACACAAGTTTGACATCATTTTTCAGAACAGGCTACCTTTTCCCTTTTTAAAAAACTACATACACTTTTTGTACTTATTTCCTTTAAATATTATTTATATTATATTAATGCACCTCATTATATTTCATTGAATTAAAACATTTAAATACTGGGATGAGAGGATGCACCCGGTTGAAGGGCATCATTGAAGTTGCAATTCGACAATGGAGTGGACGGCCAACCGGAGTCTAGGGGAGGATGTATCTATCATTCATGATTGGTACATTCTACTACAAAAGTTGTAATGAATTTGACGCGCCTTTTTCAAACAAACTATCTAGTGGAAAGCTTAATTGAATTGCGTATTTTGTTATTCGTTTTATCTGATCATATTTTTGGAAGGAGATTCTCTTATTCCCGCAGGTTTCGCGTAAGTGTCTCTGCTTACGGGCCTGCCCAACCATTTTTGACCCTTCATTCAACAGTATGTTGAATTTAAAACGGTAACAAAGCATGATCTTTCTGTTAAGTGGAACCGCATGCAGGGTAAGGCCCACGCTAGGATGGTGGCTTCTTACATACATACATACATACAATCGTGGAAACAACACTTTATTCCATGAATTTCTATTTATTTAGCAATCATTTCTTTTGTTGTGAACTTCGTGTTGAATTTATGCTGTTGGAAGATTTTCGTTTCATTGTTTTATCGAGAGGAAAGTATACAATGTATTCTAGATTTTTTGATTCATCAGATAATTAATTTACATAAATGCTTTGTTTGTTTTGTTTTTTTTTTTTTTTTTGAATAAATGCATGATATTTTGTGTCCCTGGAATTAAACTGTTGATTAACTTCTTCTAATGTCGCCCAGTCATAAAATTGTTTAGCGCTATTTATTTCTGCTGGCGTTCTAAGTTCTGTTAAAACTTAATTAGTTTTATTCGAAACATCAAATATGAATTTCATATTTTCTTGTCTCATGCATTGCTGATGAATCATTAGTATATACAAATTTCTTAGGCCTAAGTTGATATTTCATTAGGTAAATGGAACAGAATTTATATATTGTTTGTATAATGTATCCAACACAAGGTGCTTTTGAAAGTATTGATGAATTTTATTAGGTAATTTTATAGAAATTTTATCTTTCATCCCAGGAAATGGCCGATTGATGTCGTCTCTGAGATAAATGCCATAAACTTATTCTTGAACATCTACAAACTAGGATATATTATTGTAATACAAATATATTAATGGAAAAATATAACACAATGTCGGTCATAAATCAATCCCAAATTATGTGATGAATTAAATTGCATTCTCATTCAAACGATTTCGGAACCGAAAATCTCATTCAGAAAAAAAAATTGAACTGACCCGAAGCATATTCAAAGCAACTATTGTTATTGAGTTGGTTCAACTATAATCATGGTTGAATTTACTGGCACTGTGCCCTGTCAAAATATCAACTTTGTGTTCGTTGTAACCATTGTATAGTTGAATATTATTGTTTGAACTATACTTTCTTTCCGTGAGGTAGGAGTTTGTGAGGAGCGGAGGACGGTCGCACCCTCCTTCTACATGGGATAAAAAGTAACCTTCTTAACCACCAAAATGCGATTCTTACGTCAAAAATGGTAATAGTCCCTTGTAGTCCGTTCATATTTAGGCATACACGCCAAATTTCAGTGCGATACTGTCCTTAGTTTTGTTTTGACAGCTGATTGCTGTTGACTTGTTTGGCATCATGTTGAACCAGTTTCTTGGACCAGTTTTTTATTATGTTGGTGTTAATAAATTCTCATCCACACCGTGTCCAATATATTCTCATACAAAATAAAACTCTATTTGTTTCAAATCGATAATCCAGATTTTATTGATAACTTTACCCATTATATTGCAAGATAATACTGATCAACTACCGCATATGTTTTGGAATAACACCGCCTTCTACCTTCTTGACCAGCTCCAGACATTTTTCGAAACCGTCACAGGCGGCACGCACGACTTCAATCGGCATTTCGTCCCAAATTCGTGTGAGTACGGTTTTGAATTGGTTCATATTAGACGCCCTGTGGTCATTTACCTTCACCAGCATGTATGACCATACGAAATAATCCAAGGGATTCAGATCTGGTGAACTGGGAGGCCATCCATTCTTCTCCAAAAAGTCGGTCGATTTTTTTCTCGGCCCAGCCTGAACGAGATTTGCAATATGCAATGGGTCTCCGTCCTGCTGAAACACATAGTGATCATCTCCAAACACTTTTTGTACATATGGCTTGACAACTTTGTCCAAAACTTCCGTTTTATAATATACGGCATTCACTTTAACGCCTTTTTCGATGAAAACCAGTGGTAGTTTGCCTCGCCTCGCAAATTCCTTCCTAAACCATCACTGACGCAGCATTTTGGAACCGTGGAATATTCCTATCACTCTCTGGAACAGTTCTCAAAGAGATAGCCCACAATCTGTCGTTCTGGACATTGTGGGATTGTTGCAAGACGAATAACTTTTCGTAGGAAAAGATAAATTCTACCCCACCATGCCGCGACAAAAGCAGACTTGCTCTTTCGAGTCGTTTCTGCTTGGAACTCCTTGAACCTTACGGAATTCCTTGAGCCTTACGTTTCTAGAAAGCTTGGAATCCGAGGTCATTTTGCAGTATATTGTGCATTGACGATCTTGAAACATTCAGATCTGCGGCCATTTTACTTACAGAGCCCTGTGATTTTCGTCTAATCCGTTCCTTGACCACTTTAACAACTCGTGCAGTCCGCACCGTACGAGTACGACCGGATCTCTTCCGGTCATCCAACGAGCAGGTGTCACGGTACCTTCGGATGGTTCGGTACACAAAATCCCGCTTTACTCCGAGGTTTATAAAATTTCTGAAAATAGTGCCCGGGCGCTCACTTTTCAAATTTTTTTTTATCACTACAGCACGAAACTCCTTCATTGCTGGTAAAAGATAAACACCGAGTGAAAACAATCGGACCTAACCTAAAAGCGTTTGTATAAACATAGTGCAAAACTACACCAACACATACATGAAGCATGTTGAGTAGTTGCACGACACCAATGCCAGGAAAAATTGTATAAGAATATATTGGACACGGTGTATACCTAAGTCAAATAATAGAACTGCTATTAAAATTGCTATAAACTTGTTATATTTCATAATCTGTTTCAATTATTAATAGCATCTAACGTTTAGGCTAAAGCGAATAGTCGGTCAAATAAAACTGTCTTTATTTTGAATCTACCATAGATAAAAAAAAACTCTTAACAAAACTGTTACTTTCGACAATCATGAACAATGCCGTACAATAGGAAGCTGTACCAGTGAACCACTAATTCAATTTTGATAATGATGTAATGGCTAACGACGTTCCACCAAATCGCTTGGATTCAAGCAGAACCTGGGATCATGTCTCGGAAGGACTAAATATATAATGTCGAAAAATGTGAAGCAGCAAATAACTCCCCCTTGTTCGTACTGATTTATGTTTTCATAGGTTTCGCAAGAGATTTTTCTAGATAAACGAAGTTTCTTATGCGATAATGAACAGAACAACGGTTGAAGTATAATTTGAGTGGCTTTCGGAAAATAATTTATTGTCAGACTTCTAATATCTAACATAAGGCGTTTTTTAACGAAACCGGTGATCGAATTTAGTTTTCAATTGAAACACTTATAACTAAAACAAAATATTTTACAACTATCCTAATATGTGTCACTTAAATGATTGTTTGTGAGAAGTTAAAGTAATAATAAAGAGCTAGGCTTTACTTATATTCGATAATACCCATGCATTATTTTATTTCGAAGCTTATCAATCATTTTCCCTAAAACACATACATTTATCAACGCATGACACATGTTAGATTCGCTGCTTTCTTATTTCTTTCTGCTTCACAATTCTTCTTCTGTTTTTCAAAGCCTCTGTTTGTGTACGTTCGCATGTGTTCTTCAACAAATATTAGAAAGCATATATAGTAATGATGATCCATCATGTAAAAAATATTATAGCACCACATTCACCACGTCGGCAAAAGCTGAATCTAAGAATGAAATCACTCAGCTTGGATTCACCAGAATCGTCCGAATTGCATGGACAAATGCGCAGACGATACCCGGGGCCCTCCGCTCATAGCGGCCATGGTGGCTCTGGTGGTCATTTAGAACATAGCACGCCACCATCAAACAATAGTAAATTACACTGTAAGTATTATATTTCGTTTTAATTGTTTCATCATTATTTACCCTAGGTAAATATGTAGACGTTCATCTATGTGGCACAAAATAAGCTGGTGGAGCTTCGATACCAGAAGATGAAACTGTCCACTAATAGAATTTATTATCAATCAACAGCTCCTTCGAGCCCATCGGGCAATCAACGTAAATTTCTATATGCTAGTCGCGGGATAAAGACTGGCTCTGTGGACCTACCAGATGAAATAGACAGAAGCCAATCATCGGCTAGTACGTCTCCGTGTCCGTCGCCCGTTAGGCAGTCTCAGGTAAGCAAGTAAATGAGTGTTCTTAGCTAAGTTGCTCTGCTTTTTGAATAGATTGTATATTTTATGCCAATTTTATAACTTGATTACAGATAATATATAGATTAGATAACACTTCGACCATAATAGTTGAGAGCTTAATAAAGATAATCTATTAAGGGGAGATAATACTTGACGATTTGGAATACTAATTTGTTAATAAATCAAATGGCAAGCACTACAAAGGATGTACTGTTTAAATTTTCAGGGACTAAAAAAACAATTGAAATTAGTTTTGGCTTCATTGATTGATTTATATTTTCGCCTTTACTCCTGAATGCGCGAGCCTTGGCCTTAACCCCAGCCATAAGGTTCTACATGGCCTCAGAATCGATAGTTTTTTACATATTAACCCATGCTTTCTTCATTTCTTCAACATTCTTCATCATTTTAGGTCATTTTAGTAGGAACTCCTAAATAATGGCCCAGAATTTTCCTATTGAGCGTAGTTCCGGAGTGTTTGGGAGGGTTCAGATCCTTCGGCACGAAATCGACATAATTCACCTTATACCACTCTAGCATGTCCTTAGTGTAGAGGCATGATGTCAAAGCAAGAAGATCGTCGGACCGTCGTGAGCCTTCAGGAGAGGGAGAAGCCAAACTCACCTGTCCATTTATGGTGCTAGCGGTAACGAAAGGTGTTCTCCAATTGCCGCAAGTACAAATCGCTTGCCAAATAAAGAACTTCTTGACGAACTTCGACATCTACTGTTCTAGAACGCATTCCAGCTCAAGTTTTAATATTTTGCTCGAAAGTCTTGCACACATTCAAATCTTTAGCCACATCTCGAACTGAGGCGTTAGGTTTCCGTTTAATGGCCCCAAACACGCGTTTGTGAACGTTCTAGTTGACCTGGTGGTTTTTTTTCGGATCTCCGCTTTCGATCAACAGTCAGACGTTATTTGAACACTGTGGAATTCGGGATGCACAAAAAAAAATTTTCTGATGGTACACACTCAGATTATTTTACAGAAATCTGTTAAGTTTTACCGAATTCTCAACAGCTGAACGTTCGGTAATCCAATTTTTTTGGATTTCGGTAAAATTTTACTGAAATCCGGTTATTTTTTTACAGATATCTGTAAAATTTCACCGAAATCCGTAAAATCGGATTACCGAACGTTCAGCTGTTGAGAATTCGGTAAAAATTTGCAGATTCCTGTAAAAAAATCTAAGTGTTAATATGTAAATATATCAGAAAATTAATAAAAGTGCAATACGCGTCGATTGATTGAGCCTGTGTCTGTATAGAGTAGTGTTCTTTGCCTAGCATTAAATCTTCATAAAATGATTAAAAAATTGAATGGGAAATACAAGTTTATAAATTGAGATTTTTTTTATTTCTGACAAATTTCTTCATTCTTAACATACTCGCTGCTTGCTTATTATCGGCTATTGTTCTTGTCTAACTGGTTTAGACGCTCTTTTCAACTTGGTATTATAGAAACACTTCCACAGTTATTAGATGACAGCTTTTTATGCCACACCAATGCGTGAAATTGAATATTATGTGATGAGCAAAACTTAAGTAACAATGTAGGTTTTAGAAGAGCTCTGAAGACTATGATTAACAGTGACCGGCAAAAAAACGATTCATCCACTCAAGTTTAACTTAAACGCCTCCATTTCTCATGGAAAATACATCAGTATCAGTCCCCCATACAAGTGTTTTAAATGCCGAAAAGTATTGGATAAGCCCATGAAGATCAATTTAAAGTGCTTTAATATTGCATGGAGGTGTTGTTGATCAACCACGAAGGGGAACAAAACTCAAAAATCATGCAAAAGGATAATCCATGAGATGAAAAAAGAGCGCTGTGTGTTTAGGAAACGTGTTGCCTGGTTGGTTGATTCAAAGTTCAAACTATTTAACAAGAAACGACGTATATGCCATAAACAATAAAACACGGTAGAGGGTAATCCATATTATTGGCATTTAAATTTTTTGAAGAGTCGTTGCTAAAAATGGTGCTGAAAAATAACTACGCGTTTCAGCAGAATAACGATCCTAAGCACACAACAAATAAAACACTTCCATTCCTGTCGCATATAATCCAAATAATGGCCTCCCTACCCAAGTAACATTAGCAAAACCATCCAGCTTTATTAAGTTTTATCAGATTTTAAAGAGAGCCACTTAAACTCAATTTGGTTTTATTATGGCACATAATGGTGCCAATAGGTTCCATATTTTATTCAAGTTTATGATAACCTACACAGCTTGTTTACAACGATCTTAAAAGCTTGTTTTCTCAAAAAAAAAAAGATACTCCTATCAAAGGTTCTTTGATGAACTTTATGAACTCGTAAAATTCTGTTTTTAAATCGGACTCATTTAAAGACTCATTCATATTATCTTTTTATAGTCAGTTGAAAAAGCTTTTCAAACCATTTTGCCTCCTATGCATTAATTAGGCGGAAAATTGGTTTTATAGTAATCTTGCGAAAATAAATTGAATATTTAGCAAAACTGTGATAATTTAATTGTTATGTTTGGATTCTCCGTGCGTGGAGTACCGATTATAATGTAGAAGGAAATGTTCTCTGATCACCATGAGGCCCCAATAGTGGAACAGTAATGTTTAGGGAAATGAAAAATATAAAGAAAAAGTGTTGATAGTTCCGTCAGTTAACGGCAGGTTGTGAAAATTGAATAGATGGTGCTTAATTCTGCTATATCCAAGCCCTTCGCAAAATCGAAGTTATAGAATCCTCATTTAACTGGTCAAAATTTCATTATGATTGGATAATCCTTCATGGAGATATGACCAAAACAAGCCCATTGTGAGATGCACATAATTGTGCCACTTGCATTCGGCTCGCATCGGCTGCTTTTTAAGGTACACTAGATGCGCCATACAGTGGACTAGACGCCACATTGTGCGACTCTATAAAATTAGAGCAGGATCGTTTGGCGTAAGTGGTAAGTGTTCGGTTTTGAACTGCAACGAGTATATTCAATAATTACATGTACTTATTAAGCATCTTGAAACCATATCGACGATCAAAATTAACGCTTAGGATTGTCTTTATGGAATATATGAAACTTTTATAGCTATGTAATTTCCATTTTTTATATTACCTAACATAAACAGGTTGCTAAACACTATTAATATTTTAATCACATCGATGAACAATACAGTTCCTTTATAAACTGAAAATATGACATTTCGAATATTCCTGGAACTTCCTGGAATTTCAGATGAAAGTAGGTATCCAAAACCATATTGGCCACATTCTGGTGAAGTGTAAGAAGGGTTCAGAGTCACCATCGGTGGATTAATTCGTAGTTTTTTCTATCATTCTAACTACATTAGTCGCATGCTACTAAATTCCATAATTTAATCGAATTATCTGGCATACATACTTTTGCATATAAAACCTAATAAATTATCCATAAAAAACGAGCATTCCAAAAATGATCCATAATATTTTGATGAATATCTATAAAAAATTTAAATGATCCGTACAAATAATCTCTGTGATCCATACTTTATAATAAATTTAGTAATCTAATCTATGTTTGCAGCAGCATCCGTTTTGGTACACGGTGTGCTGAATTCAACTGATGTAGAATAAGATATTTTACTATTCCGGGTTGTTCTCTGAACAGTAAAATTATTCAAATTTTGGCACCGGTTCAAACCAACAGTGAGGATGCTGTTTAGGACCACTCACAAGTGTGAGTGGTTTATTTCAATGGAATAAAAAAATACGTTAAGTATCGAGTTTGATGACCGACATAAACCAACAGTAAGAATGCTTTAAGGGTCACTACTCGACAGCTTATTCAAAACGACGAATATGATTTTTTAAACAAAGAGGGGAAAACAGAATCAAACGTAAATTTCTCAAAACTCTCAGCATCCCGCGGAAACTACCATCACCATCATGTTAGGGAAATGTTAGTCCTTGTGTTGGTGGTCCTAGATTGCCTTTGAGTACTAAGGGTTTCGAGAATTCACCGTTTGAATCGGTCTTCCTCTCTTTGTTTACAAAATCATGTGTTGGAGGTTTATTTCAGTAGAATACAGAAATACGTTAAAACATCGAACTGAGAACCGATTTGAACCAGTGAGGATGCTGTTGGAGTCACTTACAAATGTGGGTGGTGTATTTCAGTATAATACAAAAAAAACGTTAAAATCCATAAAAATGAACCATAAACTTATAAAAATGATTCTTATCAAATCAATTTTCTGCACAAAAACAAACAGGTAATATCTATTAATAATGCCATCATTTTGACAGTTTTAGATACTGTTTTATTCAGTTTTGATCCATAAGATTTAGTGGCACGCCCGTTAATATTTCTGCCGTTTGTAAGGCTAACTTTCTGCCAATGATAGATCGCATTGCTAATATTTTATATGAAGGTTTTGTGAATCCGTATTGAGGATTGAAGAATTAAAGAGCCAGAAAGTGGTCGATGTATCCAATATCCGAAGTGTTGAAAGCAAACGAGTGATTCAAGCGCTTGCCTGATACATTTCAAATGGAGGATGTTATTTGTAGCTAAAATTAAATTAAAAAAATTAAAAATCACAAAATGATCAACTCTTCCTAATTTATTTCTGAACTGAAAAATTACGGATCTGTCTTTCCTTGGAAGAGAAGTAAAGCCGATTGTCTCGGTCATGTTTTGATGGGTTCGATATGTAGCGTCTAGGTCGTTTCCCTGGCGTTACAAACCAGCACAAGAGTCTGAAAATCACGTTAATACAGCATAAAAAACCTTCTTGTCACTACACAGTTCGAACAAAACCTGTAAAAATATGGGTACTTGAATGTAACACATTTACCTCTATTATATTCAATAGAAATTTACGCGTGATATTAATTTTACAGCATTGAAAAACGGTAGCTGTAAATTTACTCGTACTGTCTATATATGACCTGTAAATTTAAAATATGTTGTAATCTACGGTTCATATTTGTTGAGGTAAGAAATAAAAAAGATTGATTGATTTCTTTCATTGAGGAAAATAAATCGAATTAGTTGATTTCAAAAATCGTCTATTTATTGGCATTTTTAAGAAGTGTTCATGCTTATTCCACTTGAAAGCAGCAAATAGAAGGCTTATTTTCAGGTTCAAGATTTGGGGACGAGTTCACATTTGCCAACGGGCAATTGAAACCATGGTTTCGGTGTATTCGTGTGTGATCCAATAAATCCTACATACACTCACTACAATAACCACAGCCGCACACAATTTTTTCGTACGTTTTGAAAATACGGTGGCCATACGGTTGACTTAAGGCGAAATTGGAGAGATTTTTCATGTTTCTCTTTCTCGAATTTTTAAAAAACAATGGAACACTTTTTCTGAAAACTGTTTCAACTTGAAGTTAGTCAACTAAATTTGCCATACTGTGGTTTGAAAAAAAATTAGATATCTTTTCTCATATTTTCTAAAACCATTTTTGTAGCCCAAACTTGTTGCGAAAATTATCGAGTTTGACAACTTTGCTCATCAATAATTCAATTATTTAGTATGAATGTGATATTTTTTATTCAATACGTGTATTGTCAATAAAATAAGAAGTATTTTGTTAGAAGACAACATACTTGTAAATTGCATAGTAAAGCTAGAAACCATTTTTTTAGCACAACCCATAATCTTTTAAATTACTTCGATTAGTCACATACGCTACCGGTGAGTATGTACATATATGTACTCTGAGTCGTACCCACGCGGGAGAACAGTGAGATGTAGAACATCCGCACAAAGCGTAGAAGTGAAAAAATATCCCGTTCGTTAGAACGGGTGCCTGAATGAAAATACAAAATAAACCATCAGCAGCGAGATCATGATCAAGCTTTCGAATGACTCGTTCGATTTGCTGCAATTGATAAGTGTCGTGAGATATATTATCTCCAATAGCAGTGGAAAATGTTCCATTATCAGCATCAGCAATTACGAATGCAATGACTTGAATAATGCAACATATTTTGAATCAATGCATTGAACGATAGAAATAATTTATACATAAAAAACGACATTTAGGTAATTATGAATATGCCTACACTTTGAAAAATTGCGGTATTTTGATGAGTCTAAAGTAAAATAGCCTTAGCATTTATTGTTTCAGAAGCAACTCAGTGAGTTTAGACACTAAAATGGTTTTCAGAAAGCAAAACGAGAGCGATGTTTGAGTGGTGGAAAATGAAGCGAAGTTTGGAAACAAATCCTAACAAAGCAGATGGAAGCTCGTCGGCAGAACAGGAAATCATATCTGGAGTTGGTAGTTGTGAAAATCAGTCGTCGGCCGAATCTCTGTTCGCGATGAATACCAATCAACCAATATTTCCGGATCATTCCTTCAGACAGAAACTAACGAAGTTAGGTATGTACCAGTTTTATTTCACATGTGACTTGTTCTATGAGGCAAATAGACCCTCCTCATCTCAACTCAGCCAACTTATTGTAACATGTTTACGATAATTGGGTGGGGACGCTGGTCTTTTTGGATGAGCGCACAATTTAGGCAACTCCTAGAAATGATAGCATGCAAATGCAAATATTTAGAAACAACTTTTTAGCATTTCATGAGTCACTTGAAGTTTTCTGAATATCTTTTGCGTTGGTCCTTACAATTTGGTATTGTGTATGGAAAAAGGGCTGAATACACAATTTGTTTTTGCAAAATAATCTAATGCTTCTAATGTTATCAACGGTGACGGTAAAATTGTAATCAGTATAAAGTATAAGTATAAGAACTACGGTGAAAATAATAAAGAGATTCTTAACAATAGTCATATTGTCATCATAATATTCAATAAAGCAAAATTATCTTGGCGATCATAACCATACTAATAATCATAATCTTAACCATTATGAATAAAATTAATAAATGAAAACAAATAACAAACTAACAATGCAATCATAATACAATAATTAACAATCAATCATAATTCACTCACATTAATACATTATCATACTTATAAATAATTTAACAACTATCAAATAACCATAAAACATAATTTTCATTGCAATAATTCAATCATAATAAGCAATGTAACCATCATAATCAAAAAAATTAACGTAAAAAAATATATAATCATTTTGAGAATCATGATGATCATAAACTTGTTTATCGAAACAATTATAATCATGAAAATTGGAGGAAACCAATCAAAAAATTGTAGTGGCTGGTCATACTATAATTGTCAAATATGCATAAAAATATCAATGAACACTACAATTTTAATCATCACATTTATCATAATTTAAATAATCATCATTATCGTAATATCGAACTTAAGTCTGATAAAAATCAGAGTTATCATAATAATCATCATAATAATTTTATTTATCATGATACAAATCTTAATAACCAAAGTAACTGTATTAAACATTATATTCAATGTTATTTTAATAATTATAATAATTATTATGAAAAGAGTGATTTGATTCATTATAATAACCATTATGTACATAATATTTTTTTATAAAAAATGGACACAATTATCATTACATAGAATTTTATCATCATTATGATCATATTTATCAATCATTATCATTATCATCATCATTAAAATCATCATGAAATAAAAAAAATTAGATCAAAATCAATAAATGATCATTGAAATAATTGTATTGATAAATAAAATAATAATTAGAATAATAACAATAATAATTATGATAATACTAATCATAATATGAATTAAAATAATTTTCATCACTTTCATGAAAGTTTTGAACAACATAATCAAGAAGGAGATGTTCGCTCATCACCATGAGGCACCAAGACTTGACAGTGATGTTTTTGCTAGAACGAAAGATATGAAGAGAAAGTGTTGAAAGTTCCGTCAGTGTGCGGTAGGTTGGAAATAGAACAGATGTTACGAAAATTGAGCGAAAGGGCATGGGTAAAGTAGTACTCGAACCATTGACGTCACCCTTTGCCTATCATTCCAGTGCGGGGTAGGTCGAGGCGCGGACGAATCCGCCACCTCAACAGGCCAATACATCTGCTCTATTTCCAACCTTTCGTACACTGACGGAGCTTTCAACACTTTCTCTTCATATCTTTCATTCTAGCAAAAACATTACTGTCAACTCTTGGTGCCTCATGGTGGTGATGAGTGAACATCTCCTTCTACATCATAATCGTTACTGCACGCACGGAGAATACAAAACATTACAATTAGAGTTTGTAAGAACATAATCATTACATATTTAAATATTCTTCATTATTATCTTAATGATTAACAACCTAAATAATCGGAATGATAAAAATCCTTCAAATATTGTTAAAATAATACTTATAAAGATCATCAATACGATATGAATTAAAATCATTGTATATTTACTGTTAATATGATGATTGCTATTTTAACACATTTTATAAAAAATATAACCATAGTAAACAATAAAAATAAGTGTAGAAATCACAATGAGAATTATTATACTTCAAAATAAAATAACAATGATAATTTTTTGTGTAATTATTCTATTGTTTAATATTATTGGATTTGTTATAATGATAGTTATAAATATAATTGTATTGAAAATTAACATTAAAAATAATCAAAATAGCTTTAATTATTTTAATAAAATTAATGAAACATTATTTTGACAATAATAACCAATCAAATGAGGATTTATAATAATAATCGTAATACTTATTACCATAACCCTCTTCTCTCAATTTCAATCAAAATATTAAAATAATCTTAACCAACATAATAATTATAATAAAATTTATTTGATTACTTTATTTCAATGTAAGCATTATACTGAGCTATAGGTAATACTAACGATTATATAATAATTATTATTTTTAGCATGTTTATATGTTGTAATTATTGTTTATATTTTAATTTGAATAACAATTTTAATATAAATTTTTGGATTGGTTTTGTTATAATTGTATATTTGTGATAACAAACGTTATTTATATTATTATATCTATCTATATGTATAAAAATTAATTTCTGTCTCTCTGTCTCTCTGAACCTTAAAGATTCGGAAACTAATGAACCGATCAGCGTAAAAATTTGTATGCCCATCTCTGTAAAGTGGGGGCTCCCATACAAATGAAAAACAAATTTCTGCATAACTTGAGAATCAATCAAACAAATGGATTCAAATTTGACTTGTGGAAGTTTTTGAAAGCCAACAATGTATCCATGGTGGTTTGAGACTCCTCCTTATTCAGAAACGGGAGTGGGGGACTTTCATACAAATGAAACACAAATTTCTTGATAACTCGAGAACTATGTGCAAATTTGATCAAATTTGGCATGTGAGGGGTTTTAAAAGCAATGACTGTATGGTGGTTTAGGACCCCTCCAATCTGGGAAGGGAGGGCTCTTATATAAATAAAACACAAATTTCAACGAAACATGACAACTATCTAGGCAACTAAAACACAAAATTTGTATTTCTCAGGTAAGAAGCATGTTTTGATAGAAGTGTTGACCCCTTTTTAGTCAAGAAAAAAACTCATGCCAAAAAACATAAACATAAACGTGCCAGTTCTATTAAATTTTGCTATTAAAAATTGCAAGCTTAGCAGCGCTCGCACCGGATTCAGCTAGTTTTTTACAATAATGTTTAATTATGATTTGCATTCAATGTATAATTATAACAATGTCTATGATATTATGTAGACAATAATAAAATGGAATATCCCTTCAGTTGTTGTAGATATTCCATTTTATTATTATTATTAACATAATATAAAAGACATTGTTTTAATAAAAAAAATAATATTGATATATTATTAATATCATTATTATCAAAAAAATAAACAGAACATATCAATCATAGCAATCATATAATCAGTATCATAATTAGATCAAAATCATTTGATCCTCGTAATAAAAATTGTATGGATTTGTAAAAAAAAAATTATATCATATTAATAATTATTGTTATGAAAATATTCATTATCATTATTCTTATTGCAACCAAAATAAGCTAAATGATAATAAAAAAATAATAAATAATATAATACGCATATTGAAAATAATAACCCAATGATAATCACCATTATCATAGCAATAACATCCTAATCATAATAATTATCACATTACTACAACATAATAATTCATCATGAATAAATCAAAATGTTGATGGTTTTCTAAGAAATCACTGAATATTTACATAATCATAAGTATTTGAATAGTAAAAACTTTGTTTAAAATTACCATAAAAATCAACAAAATAATGATTATCATCAACACAGTTATAATCTGAATATCCAACGAATAACAATAAAACTCTATGATTCAATATAATTTAAATAATATAAAAACTAAAATCATATTAAAAAAAAAAATATTGACGATCATAATCGCCATGATAATCGCAATTGTCTTTAAATCTTGATCATAACTATCAAATTCATCAATAACAGTAAAATTAAATTGATTATAATAATATAAATCATCTCAGTCTTTATCACGATAACATAAACATAGTAATAACAATTTTTAATAATAAAAAAACGATCACATGAAACCTCGCATAGATTAAATAATAAAAATATTATATGCATAATAATGCTAATAATTAGAATAATAATAATAATAATCTGAATATATTTCTGACTAGTTCGAATCTCACCCCGGACAAGGTACGAAAATACCCAAAAGGTATTTGAGTTACTCAATACGACAGAAGATGAACCAGCCCAGGGCAGAAAATATCGATAATAAAGTGGAAAAAAAATATAATAGAAAAGCATAAATGAAAATAATAATCAAAGAAGTAAAAATAATAAGATCAATTATAATAAATGCAATAATTTCTATAGAAATTTTTAATATATTTATTAAAATACTAATTGTTACATTATTATATTTTTTTAAATTATAATTTTATTGTTATTTCTATTATTATTATTAGTATAATTATTATCATTGTTTATTGGTTAGTTACTAACTAAAAAAAAATGATTGGAATAACAATTT
>JASCZW010010650.1:0-35571 GCA_034211315.2 Aedes japonicus | reverse complement strand
TTTGCTTTATAGAATTTGGCGATGTTGAGAGCGGTAGGCAAATTCAAGAAACAGAATCATGAGGCTCAAAGATCTGGGCAATCTTTTGTAATGCTAGGATTTATTCAACAATCCTCTGACGACTTGTTGGCTCACAGAGTTCCATGCTATATTTTCCCATTTGCCTCTATTTACTTGTTTACTCTTTCAAAGCAGTTTTCCAAAATTAATTATATCATTTATGATGTTCCTGAAGATTCATTTAACAAGAATGCCGTTATTAGGTTCAACAAGTGCTCTAAGTTATCCAAGAATCTGAAATCTACAAGAATAATCACGGAATGTCACCATGAAACTGAACCAGTTACTGATACGTTTCTCCACGCAACAATCTCCACGAAGATACTTCTCAATCGCTCACTTGGCCACGTCCATACAACCGTTGGAGATAGGTAGGGTTTGGTATCTACCTTAAGAAGACACGGAAAACCCACGAAGCCTTCAGTAGATATCAAAAGAAATCTATAATTATAGAGAATAGTTGAACAAAATGCCCTGTTTTGTGTACAGAGCAAAACAATTTTTAAAAATCGTCGTTGAGAGCATCTAGTCTAAGAAGGTTAAATGATGCTTCATTGCTCTACAAATGGTTGAGACTTGAGCATTAACTATAGTCCTTTCTTCCTATGGCTTATGGTTATAGCGTCATTACTCGCTTTCTGAAAAGAGAAGAATGTCTGAAATTAAAAAAAAAACGGGTGGTGAAAGAGAACTTGTGAGATTTTTTGGATTGCAGCAACTTCAATGCGTTGCTTTGATATACAATCTCATGTATCATTATTTATTTCTTGTTTTCGCTATCTAAATCAGTACGTTCTATGGTTGCCAGTTGAATTTGAACTGTGCAAAAACTCTATATAAATAAAAATGAGTTGGGGTTTCCTTTGTAACAATTTAACTCGCGAGCGGAAGGACCGTTTGGCAAGATTTTTGCTTTGTTGGATTCGTCTAGGACACCGGAAGGTTCTTATGATGGTTTGAAACCCCTCCCTTCTCTGGAAAGGGGGGATCCCATACAAGTGAAGCACAAATTTCTGCATAACTCGAGAACTGATCAAGCAAAGGAACCCAAATTTAGCATGCGGAAGATTTTGGAGGCAAGTAATGTTTCTATGGTAGCCAGAGACCCCTCTCCTCTCTAGAAAAGGAGGCTCTTGTACAAATGAAACAGAAGTTTCTGCATATCTCAAGAACTAATCAAGCAACTGGAACCAAATTTGACATGGGGGGTTTCTGGAGGAGAAAAATGTTTTTTTGGTGGTTTGAGACCCCTCCCCTCTCCTAGAAGCGGTGCTGTCATACAAATGAAACTTTAATTTCATCATAACTCTAGATCTAATAAAGCAAATGGAACCAAATTTGGCATGCGGGGATTTTAAAGGCAATAAATGTTTCTACGATAGTTCGAGACCCCTCCTCTCTCTCTCTCTCTGTTAGGTTAGCGGGCGGTGCTCTCATACAAATGAAACAAAAGCTTCTACAAAACTCGAGAGCTAATCAAATAAATGGAGCCAAATTTGACAGGTAGAGGTTTTTTAAGGCAAGAAATGTTTCTAAGGTAAATCGAGACCCCTCCACCCTCTGAGAGAGGGGGCCTCTCATACAAATGAAACACAAATTTGTGCATAACTCGAGAACTAATCAAGCATATGGAACCCAATTTGGCATGTGGAGGTTTTTGGAGGAGATAAATGTTTCTATGGAAGTTTGAGACTCTCCGCCATCTGGAAGGGAGCGGGAGGGGGGTTTCCATACAAACGAAACACAAATTTCTGAATAACTCGAGAACTTGTCAGGTTAATGGAACCAAATTTGGCATGTGGAGGTTTTTGAAGGCATCAAATGTTTCTATTGTGGTTTGAAACTCTACCGATCACTGAAAGAGGGGTCTCTTATACAAATAAAACACAAATTTCAGCATAACTCGAGAACAAATCAAGCAAATGGAACCAAATTTGGCATGTGGAGATTTTTGGAGGGTAGATTTCTATATACATAAAAATGAATTTCTGTCTGTCCGTCTGCCTGTCAGACCTTTATAAACTCGGAAATTTCTGAACCGACCAACGTGAAAATTTATATGAAGGGGTTTTTGGTGCTGGGGAAGGTTCTTATGATTGTTTGAGACTCATACTCTCTCCGAAAGGGGGGCTCTGATGGGTTTTGAAGACAAGAATCATCGAATGGTGGTTCAAGACCTCTCTTCTTTTTGAAAGGGCGGGGGGTTCAAACAAATGAAACTCAATTTTTTATTATAATCGAAGAGCCCCGTGTGATAGTTCGAGAACTAATCAAGCAAATGGAACCAAATTTAGCATGTGGGGGGTTTTGAAGGCAATCATTGTATGGTGTTTTGAGAAACCTACCTGGAAGGGACTCATACAAATGAAACACAAATTTCTACCAAAAATGAGAATTATCCAGGATACTCAAACACAAAACGTGTATTCCTCTGATAAGAAGCATATTTTGATAGAAGTTTGAACCCCTGCTTATTCAAAAAAAAAAACTCATTCTGAAAAAAATCCATAAAAGTGCCAGTTACATTAAATTTTCCTTCATTTAGTTGCAAGCGTAGCAGCGCACGCACCGGGTTCAGCTGGTATGTAATAAATAAATAAATAAAGCTTTAATCCGTATTCATTACAGCTCTTAAGCTTACTTGTTTCGTCAAACTTTTGTATGACTCTTACCTAACCCAACTTAATCAGCACGAACTAAAAGTTAGGGGGTTCTCAGCAAACGGGAATAATCAAAATTCATTCGATTGGGTTATGGTCGAACTTTCAATGTCAAGCCTACTCTCCACACCCAAAATAAAAAAGAAAGATTATAATGCAATTTTGCATGATTTAATTTCATTTCTCGTAATGGAACGAAACTTGAAGAAAAAAATGCAACATTGGTCGTGGGCAAAAAAGAAACACATCAAATCGTTTGGAAAAAATCAATGTGTGCGTGAGACTGTGCCGTGTATTAGTAGTTGTGTGTGAGATTGGAGCCCGAAAATTAAATGGCTCACAAAAAAAAAGATCTGGATTTATAAATGGGATTCGCTCCGCGGCCGCCAGCGTGACAGCTGTTCATAGTAACCATTCAGCCACGTTATCAAATAGCACTGATCGGAATAAAAGCCCTACAGCGTTACATCAATGAAGCAAATGTCGCTCACACACACCGACATGGCTACCAAAACGAAGGGATTTGATGAGAGGGAGATGACGAGTGAAAATAACAAGATGGTTGGGAATAATTTATCAATTCCAAAATAAAATTGACTGGTTTTAGCAAATTGTCTTAGCTTTTATGAAAAATATTGCAAAATATGTAAAATCGATTCTTACACGCTAAAAAAAAATATTTTAAAATCTTGAGTCGATTTGCAAAAAAAATACTATCTTAGCACTTGACGATTTTTTTTCTAATATAGGCAACATAATTTTCTAAAAGTTCACTATGCATTGTGAGATGGGAACTTTTTAGGAAAAAATAGGTTTTTCTAAGAACAAATTTGTCATGTCCAATTTTTACCGTGTATCGCGCCGACTTGTCTTTTAATTTGGTCCTAAATCCACATAGAAGCCAATTAAATTTAATTATCATGACACTTTGGATTTCTTAAGGGTCTTTGAATGTTTGAAAAATCAAGGCTGCTATTTGGAAGAGATTTATTTTTAAATTAAACGTTTTTGAAACATGAGTGATAACACAATTATATCAGGTGGTTGATTCTGCTTATTACCAAACATTTGAAGTACATTAAAAGATGGACGATAAATTTGAAAAAAAAAGCTTTATTATAATATATGATGTAATGACCCATGACTCAATAGCAGTTCAGTTGTTTGTATCAAAATTGCTAGATTTTTTTAACAAAATTCAATATATTGCTCAAAAATTATTTTGATGTCAGATAGAGCAGCGGCCCATTATACAGTATGTTAAATAAGTATATCCACCCCTGCTTCAAATTTACAATTTTCCTGTTATCGATTCAAATATAAGTTGATAAAATGAGTGTTGTTATGCGTTTGGTCCATTATATAGTACCTATCATTATACCATTAAATATACTTGAATTAATCTTGCTCTTGAAAATCTATGCTAAGATCAACAAAAAAGGGAAGTAAAACATGCAAAATAAGTGTATCCACCCAAACATGTTTAGTACCATTTTCCCGTGTATTGAGCGGTTTCAGTCACTTTTTCGAATGTAAACATTGCATACAGTTATCCTTTCGTAATGTAGAAGCTTTCGTGATTCGAATTTGAGTTCTCGTGTTTCGAAATGCCTAAAAACGCACAAATTTCGCTGAGTATCCGAAAACTTGTCATAGACCATCACAAGTGCGGCAAAAGCTAACGGCAAATTGTTAAAATCGTTCAGAAGTACAAAAAGAGTGGTTCTTTCACACCAGAAAAGCGATCAGGGCGACCGGCGAAGACAAATTCCCGGATTGACAGGGCTATCGTCAGAAAGGCGGAACAAGATCGAGGTTTGTCAGCTCCAAAAATTGCAAAGCAAGTTGTGAGTGAATTTTCTATCCATGTGACACCTCAAACAATCCGAAATCGATTGCATCTACAAGGTCAGAAGGGTAGAGTGGCAATTAAGAAACTATGGTTATCAGCAGCGTTGCCAAGTATATTTTTACAAAGTCAGGAAGTATATGAAATAAAAATCAGGATAAAATCAGGATTGTCATTTTATGTGTAAAAAACTGATGTTAATAAAAATACCGTTTATTTAAAACCAAAAAGCTTACATAACATATATTTATCTCTTTCAGTTTCATAAATGGTAAAGTTCATTTCCAACATTAGATTAGGGCGAATCTGCTTATGTAAACAAAGACTTTGTCTGCTAATTTATCGGAAGTTACATACAAGTCCTTCAAATTGAAAATATCAGCGGATAGATACAATGGTCGTCTTCCTTAAGGAGTGCTTAATTTGTATTTGTGACCTTTTGTTCAAGACTACGAAGACTACGAAAGCCATTATTTATAAAAGCAGATTCGCCCTAATCTAATGTTGGCGGTGAGTTGTATTTTGATGTTTTTAACTTAACTTTTTTTAGCTTAACTCAACTAACTGTTTGAGACCTGCAAGAGAGTGATATTAAAAACTAAAAAGGTAAACCACAAAGTTTAAAATGTCTTGTATCGTTTTGGTAAAAGAGCGGGTCAGAATAGATTTTTTATTGGATGATTTTTGACAATTTCATTCCAGAGTAGCCAACTAGTAAAAGCTTTGGCAGAACTCCCTTACTTTGATTAGTTTATTTATTTTGCTTAAAATTAATTTGGATTGATAAAAATTACGAAAATCAGGAAATATCAGGATTTTTTATCAAAATCTGGAAAAAAAATAGTGCTTGTCAGGATTTCAGGCAAAATGCTTAAAAGACTGGAAAATCCTGAATAATCAGGAACATTGGCATCGCTGGTTATCAGCGAAAAACATTAAAAAACGATTGAAGTGGCCTCGAGATCATATTACATGGACAGTCAATGGTTGGAGAAAGGTCATTTGGTCAGAAGAGACTAAAATAATGCTATTTGGGTCTGATGGTATGACACGAAAATGGCGCAGAACCGGTGAAAGTCTGAAAACCCAGTGTTTAAAGCCTACAGTCAAACATGGTGGAGGTGAGTTATTGCAACATCATTAATTTTCAACTAACTTAACTAGCTTTTATCATTTTCTGTGCAGGTAGAGTCATGGTTTGGGGCTCAATGGCTTCGTCTGGCGTTGGAGAACTCGAATTCATTGACGGAATAATGACAAAAGATGGTTTATCTGAACATAAAGACTGTATTCGATGAAATTTGGACAACCGCAATTGTTCGTAACTTTTTAGTGTGTGGGTAAAAATTATTGAAATTTTAACTGAATGTATTTCATTGTGGTGTGTCAATTGTGTAATGAGTTTGGTAAAAATCGGTCGAGTGATTTCAGTGATGGCTTCGAATGAAGAAATAGTGTGCCAACATGTTTTGGGCACTGACTTCGAAAACCCAAACGCTTCTCATCGATGGATCGGAAAACAGCTCGGAATCGCACATTCAACCGTATCTCATGTGATCAAAACGTTCAAGGACCGTAAGCCAACCAAGCGAAAAAATGCTAGTGGCAAAAAACGTGGCACATCAAATCCGGAGAAAGCCAGGATGGTATTGAACCAATTTTAACGTTATCCCAACATTTCGATCAGGGATGTTGCGAAAAAGGCGAAAGTTTCAGTTTATTTTGTGTTTTCTGAATCGTTCTGGATTACATGTGTACAAGATCCAGAAGGCACCGAACCGGAGCGATAAACAGAACTCGGTGGCCAAAACTCGTGCAAGAAAACTGTACAGGGAGTGGCTCACAAAACCGTTCTGCATTGTGATGGACGATGAGACCTACATTAAAGCCGACACCAAACAAATGCCAGGACAGGAACACTACGTCGCCACCTCTAAGTTGGCCGTTCCGCAGAGTTTAAGGAAGAAGAAACTGTCGAAATTCGCCAAAAAATTCTTTGTCTGGCAAGCGATCTGCGGATGTGACAAAATGAGTCAGCCCTTCATCACCTCTGGGACCGTCAACTGACAAATCTACAAGGACGAATGCCTCCAAAAACGACTTCTGCCCTTCTTGAGATCTCACGATGACCCGTCACTGTTTTGGCCGAATTTGGCATCTTGCCACTATGCCCGGCCCGTCTTAGCTACAAAGATAATAATGTAGTTTTTGTACCAAAAGACGTCAACCCTCCAAACACTCCGGAACTTCGCCCAATTGAAAAATTTTAGGCAATCATGAAGGCAGAGCTCGTTAAAACTCCAAAAGTGATAGAAAATGAACTTGAACTAAAGAAAGTGTGGTTAAGAGTAAGTAAGCAAGTCGGTCCTATCATTGCCCAAAATTTGATGAAAGGGGTCAAGGCAAAGGTGCGGGCATTTGGGTTGGGAGAGGAGGTTCAATAATCCAATGATGTCAAAACTTAACCATTTAGTAGTACTTTATTTCCTGAAAGTTTGAAAAGAATCGAGCACAAGGAAAATTTTTGGTGACCTATTTTGTGTGTCCAAATTTCATCGTATACAGTCTTTACTGAAACGAAAACTTTCAGCAAGTGCACAAAAACTGAAGCTGGGCCGGAGATACACGTTCCAGCAAGATGGGGATCCAAAGCACACATCAAAGCTGGTATCCCAATGGTTTAAGGAAAAGAAAATCAATGTTTTGGAGTGGCCAGCACAGTCTCCTTACCTTAATTCAATAGCACATCTCTGGTCTAGTTTGAACATTAAGGTCCAGGAACACAAACCATCAAGCATACAGCAATTACGACAAGTTTTTGTAACTGAATGGGACAGAATCGCACCAGAAACGACTGCTAAGCGATGTCAAGCTGTCCTTGAAGCCAAGGGAAGTCACACGAAATATTGAATGATTTTCAGGATTATGGTGGATATACTTTTTTTGCATTATTTTTTATCGTTTTTTATATCTTTGGTCTCAGACACGAACAGTTCGTGCTTTTAAATCAAATTATCGTTATTTGATTTTTTTTTTTATCCCTTGAGAAACAAACTTAATATTAAAAATCGTTTTTCAATGTTTTGGTGGATTATTTGAAGCAAATGTGCCAAGTGAGAAGGGGTGGATAAACTTTTTTTACATACTGTAACATTGCCAGAATGTGCAATTTCCAGTCCATAATGAAAAAAGGTCCATGTGATGCTATTGGCGGTACTCTCAAGCGAATGGCAAAGAGAACAAGCCTTGCTCAAGATTATGGAAAGACAATCATAACTCCTCGGGAACTATATGACTGGGCAGATGAACAGACAAGTAAAACTATTACAAAACTGAATTTCTGCTTCATATCAGCTGAACAGTATGCAAAAATGTCAGAAGTATTTGAGGAGTTATGTAGCCACGTTAAGACAATACCTGAATCGCAGGTTCATTGCTTTGAAAATATTTCAGTTAAAACGTTTTCTGATTCAAAGGATAATCCAAAGTTGTTTTCTTTGTATGTAAAGGTAAATATATGTAGCTATGTTAATTACTAATACGTGAAAATGCACATTTAAAAAGAAAATAAAATAAAACACTTATCAGGCAAAACCTATGAGTTTTCATTGAAATAAACAGTATTTTGAAAATTGATATGACGTCTTATTTCAATTGCCTTTGAATGGATATACATCAAGTATTATCAAATTAGAATTTTCTAATTTGATTAGATTTGATGCATATCCATTTAAAGACGATCCAAATATGACGTCCGGTATTTGTTTAGATGTATCAGCCACCTCTATCACATTTTTTTCCATAACGTTTACACGTACTGTAACAAATCCAGGCCTTCCTTCCCACAAAGTTTCATTGGATTCTGAGAGGGTGCTATCAATCACGAAGACGAGTTGGCGTGAAATTCGTCAATAGTTTGTTTCACTCTTCATCATATAACGATTGAAATCTTCGCCTTCTTCTTGAAGGCGAATAATCCAGATATTTGTTTAACCTAAAATCGCCTTTGCACTCACAATTCTGAACAGGTTATGCTGTCAGTGCCAGCTCCACCATACTGGAGGTTCAAGCCGTTGATATGACTGATTGATCGCGATGAGAATGTTCACAACGTATTAACTAGTCACTGAATTATAATATGGAAACTAAACGAACTACAACTTCAAATATAACGAAAACGAGCGAAAAAACATGACAGTCACAAAAAACACGATGTTCAGTTCTTGGTTCTGGGTAAGTCGAGCCTAAATCGACCTGTGACCACTCTCGAATCGGAAACAGTTCGCTTCGTTTGGACATTCTGGCTCGACCTGTGATGATCAACCCTCTCTCCCCCACGTAACAGTTGGCTCTAAGGAGGTGTCGTAATTTGTGGTTGCGACTTTGCTGGTAATGTCGGCCTGTAGCCTCTACCAAGAAGAACAGCGGTCGATTTACACGACGCCAGTCGCTTCCTTTCCGAGTACGGGAAATTTTACCCCATTCCCCTGAATGGTCTAAGACCGGGCAAACCTGCAATCAGGTGGGTGGTCTCCTTTTAGCTCGACTGGCAGGTGGGTTACACACTCTGCTGACCTTTGATCTGATTGAAAAAAGCTCGGCCCCTTGTGCGTTGTGCGATACTGCCCTTAGTTTTGTTTTGATAGCTGATTGTTGTTGACACATCATGTTGAATATGGTTAAAATCGATTTTCGTTTCTTTCATAAAACATTATTTTTTGATAGGCGAAACGGTGCAGAAATAAAAAAAAAGGTGGATAAGTATTACGAGGTAAATGGGGCAACCAATCAAGTCCACAGCGGCCGTTCCATCCGATACGCACAGACAAATATAATGATTTTTAACTGGCACGTAAAATTTCCCCTCGTTTAATTCCAAGCAAAAGGTGGCGAAAACAACGAAATTGTTTGCAATCTTTTATGCACCATACAACAATGTTTGCAACATTTCATACAACAGACTAGATTCAGGCGTTATCGGGCTTAAATTTACATGAAATATCAAATTATTTTCTGCCAAATTTAGCATTCCCTTTATGTAAATTAGATAACGCAAAAAAAATCAATGTATCTTTTCATCAGTGCGGTAACAGAGGACAATGTCAAAAAAGTTCATGAAATGGTGTTGGCTGACCGGAAAGTGATGGTGCGTAAGCTAGCAGATGCCACAAAGATTAGTACTGAGCGCACACGCCATATTTTGGGCAAGATTCTACACATGAAAAAGCTATCCTGCCGCTGCACAGTGGGGAATCGCTGGTCATTAATCCAAAATACAAAATTCACGTTGAAGGCTTTTTTATATTTTTTTCTGTAATAATACACTATTGAAATTTTTAAATCCAGATTCTTGAAGTGATTGGACTGAATTTGAGTTCTGTACGATTTTTTGAAGTATGTTACCTCTGTGTTTTTTGCGATTTTTTGAATAAAATTATTAATATAACATAATTTGCTAGAGCTCTACCATTGACTTGAATTAAGATGGTGTTGAAGAGAAAGTTCCTTGAAATGAAGTATAGAACAAATCTGCATAATTTTTTTTGAATAGTACAAAAATTTAGTAAAATTTGAATTTAAACGAAAAAAGTGTGATTTTTTTGGCAAAAACCATGCAACAAATCTATGAAGCCCGGGTTCGCCCGGAAGTTAGGGGTTAGTTGTAAATATTAGAATAAAAATGTTAGTTTTTCAAATACACATCGCCTTTTATGGCGCAAACTTGTCGCAGAGTATTGATATTTTTGAATGAAAAGATGGGGTTTTTCGCTATTTGCGCCTTTTTTGAATATTTGACAAGATTTATCTCTTCTGGAGCGCTTCAAGCATCTCATGTTCAATTGCTTCAAAAGTAATCATATCAACAATAACCTATTTTGAGTATGCACTACTCTCCTAGCTTGTCAACAAACTGTGGTATTACCGAGAATTTTGTTTTTGTGTGAAGATTGAACAAACTGATCGCTATTCTTTGTCAAACCCCTATTAATCTCTGTTCCGTTTTACTAAGCAATTGAAAGAGCGTTCTGTTCATCAAGCATCAAATCTTTAATTTGTATCTGGCTGCTAAAGGCTATATTCTGAGCCAAACTGTATTATTGAAGTGCTTGTGGTACCCAAAATAACAGTGAATATGGATAGTGAAATTGCAAGTAAATTGTTATGGTTATTTCCTCAGAATTGTCAGTCGTGGATTATCTGAAATAAATGTAATGGACTGGCCAAAATATTTCTGATGAACACTGCTTATTATGATTTTAAACAGATATATGAAGCGATGAAACTTCAAGGATCGCTAGAAAAGATGAAGGCAGCAGCAATCAATTACAACACTGCAAATTTAATCAAACAGGCTGTTGATCCCAATAACAACCCCACACAAATTATACCTGAAAAATCGTTGTCTATTATGGTAAAGGCAAAATTATCAAGACACGCATATGAAATCATAAGGGAACCAGTAAAGGACAGATACGAAAATTCATTTAAAATATTTATTTTTCGCAAGTTACAAAGAATTCCATCGTATTAAAAGCAACTTCATTTATGGATTCAGAGACCCAAAATTAGTTAAGAAACACGTGTTTATATTGATTTGGAGACATTATGCATGGCCAGCTTTTGTATGGAGTCGCCCCACTGTGCGCTGGGTGCCGCGCATGCTTACTCCTGACCAAAAACATGAATGCGAGAGCACTTCGAAACAGTGTTTAGACTTGCTGATGACGAATTTGAAAGACTTTTGGCCTCAATTGGTAGCTGCTGATGAAACCTGGATCCACTATTACAAACCAGCGAACAGAATGAGTGCCCGGCAATAGACTGAAGCCGGCACAAGTGCTCCAAAGCGGCCTAGGGAGATTCAATCTTCTATATAATAAAAATGAGTTGGGGTTTCTTTGTCACGATTTAACTCGCGAGCGGAAGAACCGTTTGGCATGAAAATTTGTACGCAGGAGTTTTTGAGGCCGGGGAACGTTTGTAAGATAGTAAGAGACCCCTCCCTCCTCTGAAAGGGGGGGCTCCCATACAAATGAAACACATTTTTCTGCATAACTCGAGAACTGAACAAGTAAAGGAACCCAAATTTAGCATGCGGAAGTTTTTAGAGGCAAACAATGTTTCTATGGTAGTTTGAGGCCCCTCCCCTCTCTAGAAAGGGAGGCTCCCATACAAATAAAATAGAAGTTTCTGCATATATCATGAACTAATCAAGCAAATGGAACCAAATTTGGCATGTGGGGTTTTCTGGTGGCGAAAAATGTTTGGATGGTAGTTTGAGACCCCTCCCCTCTCCTAGAAGGGGTGCTGTCATACAAAAGAAACTGAAATTTCTTCATAACTCTAGATCTAATAAAACAAATGGAACCAAATTTGGCTTGCGGGGATTTGAAAGGCAATAAATGTTTCTACGGTAGTTCAGAGACCCCTCCTCCCTCTGTGGTAGGGTAGGGGGGCCCCATACAAATGAAACACAAGTTTCTGCATAACTCTAGAACTAATCAAGTAAATGGAACCAAATTTGACAGGTAGAGGTTTTTGAAGGCAAGAAATGTTTCTAAAGTAACTCAAGACCCCTCCGCCCTCTGTAAGAGGAGGGCTCTCATACTAATGAAACACAAATTTGTGCATAACTCGAGAACTAATCAAGCAAATGAAGACAAATTTGGCATGTTGAGGTTTTTGGAGGCAAAAAATGTTTCTATGGCACTTCACCACCGGAGAATAATCTTATGATGGTTTGAGACCCCTCCCTTCACTGAAAAGGGGGGCTCCCATACAAATGAAACAAAAATTTCTACACAACTCGAGAACTAAACAAGCAAAAGAAACCAATTTAGCATGTGTGAGTTTTTGAAGGCAAAAAGGTTTTTATGGTAGCTTGAAAACCCTCCCCGTCATAAAGGGGGGCTCCCATACAAATAAAACACAATATTCTGCATAACTCGGGAACTAATCAAGCAAACGGAACGAAATTTAGAATGTGGTGGTTTTTTAAGACAAAAATGTTTCTATGTTGATTTGAGACCCCTCCCCTTTCTGAAAGGGGGGAACCTATTCAAATGAAACGCAAATCCTTGCATAACTCGAGAACTAATAAGAGAATTGGAACCAAATTTCGCATGTGGAAGTATTGAAGGAGGGAAAAATTTCCATGGTGATTTGAGACTCTTCCGTCATATGAAGAGGAAGGGGGAGGGGGTGCTCTCAAACAAATGGAACCCAAATTTCTGCATAACTCGAGAAATAATTAAGCAAATGGAACCAAATTTGGAATGGACGAGTTTTTAAGGCATGAAATGTTTTTATGGTGGTTCAAAGCCCCTCCTCCCCCTTAAAAGGGGCTCTCATACAAATGAAACAAATTTCAACAAAACATGAGAACTATACCTACTGCTTTGCAAATTTGTATTCAGTGGTTTTTGGGTGCGGGAAAGCATCTTATGATAGTTCGAGAGCCCTCCCGCTTCTAGAAAGGGTGGGATCCCATGCAAATGAAAAACAAAGTAACAGCATAACTCGAGAACTAATCATGCAAATGGAACCAAAATTGGTATGGGTGAGTTTTTGAAGGCAAGAAATGTTTTGTGGTAATTTAAGACCTCTCCTCACTCTGAAAAGGGGGCTACCATACATACGAAACACAAATTTAAACCAAACATGAGAACTATCCCTACCACTATCTTATTATAGTTCGACACCCCTCCCGCCTTTAGAAAGGGGGCTCCCATGCAAATGGAAAACTATTTTCTGCATAACTCAAGAACTAATCAAACAAATGGAACCAAATAGGACATGTGGAGGTTTTGTAGGCAAGAAATGTTTCTACGGTGGTTTGAGACCCCAAGCAAAAGAAACCAAATTTGGCATGTGTGAGGTTTTAAAGGCAAGTAAGGTTTCTATGATGGTTTCAGATTCCTCTTCGCCCTGAAAGGGGGGCTCCTATACAAATGAAATATAATATTCTGTATAACTCGAGAACTAATCAAGCAAATTGAACCAAATCTGGCATGTGGACATTCTGAAGGGGGAGGGGCTCCCATACAAATGAAACACAAATTTATGCATAACTCGAGAACTAATCAAGAAAATGGAACCAAATTTGGCATATGGAGGTTTTTGAAGGAGAGAAGGGAGGGATCTCCCATTTAAATGAAACACAAATTTTTGCATAACTCGAGAGCTAAACCAGCAAATGAAACCAAATTTGGCATATGGAGGTTTTTGTAGAAGAGAAATGTTTTTATGGTCATTGAGACTCTTCCGCCTTCTGAAGGGGGGATTTGGCATGTGGAATTTTTTGAAGGAGAGACATATTCCTATGGTGGTTTAAGACCACTCTGCCCTCTTAATGAGTGGGGTCCCATAGAAATGAAACGCAAATTTCTGCATAACTCAAGAACTAATAAAGCAAATGGAATCAAATTTGGCATGTGGATTTTTTTTAAGGTCAGGCATATTTCTATGGTGGTTTGAGACCCCTTTGCTCTCTGAAAGGGCCCCCAAGTCTCTCATACAAATGAAACGAAATTTTCTGCATAACTCGAGAACTATTCAAGTAAATGAAACCACATTTGGCATGTGGGGGTATTGGAAACAGGATTTTTTATTTATATTATAATGGATTTCTGTCTGACTGTCTGTCTGACCGATCGGAGTGAAAATATGTATGCAGGTATTTTTGGGGCTGGGGAAGGTTCTTATGATTGTTTGAGACCGCTTCCCCCTTCCGGCTCGCATACAAATGAAACACAAATTTCTGCATAGCTTGAGAACTAATCAAGCAAATGAAATCAAAAATGGAATGCGGGGTTTTTTGAATGCAAGAAATGTTTCTATGGTGAATTCAAACACAAATTTCAACCAATCCTGAGAATTATCCAGGTAACTTTGCCACAAACTGTGTATTGTCTGAGTAAGAAGAATGTATTACTCAAAAAAAAACTCATTAAAAAAAAGCGTCAGTTCTATGCAATGTTCATTCATTTAGTTGCAGGCGTAGCAACGCTCGCACCGGGATCAGCTAGTTATCAAATAGTTTTCTGAAATTGTCATGGCATACTCTTCGTGGACTACTTCGAAAATGTTTGTTTTTGCAAAATAAGGGGCTGGCGCACAAGAGCATCATAACCACAGCAAAAATCAAGGATTGTGGCTTCAATTGCTTCGGCATCCACCGTATACACCCGATTTGCTCCCTTGGACTACAGTCTGTTCCCAATCCTCAAGAGATGGCTCAATCAATAAAAAAGAAGTAAACATAAACAAATACCCTTTCGACAGAAATTAGTCACTACCTACACGAATTGACCCAATACTCAAGTTTGAACATTTTCGCATCATTTTCTGCCGCACCCTGTAGTACACATCATATGCATCTTTTCAAAAAATATGAAACATTCGCTGCAGAGTCTTTCGTTTCCTTCACTTAACCTTAAATTTGCAACTTCCACTCGCAAACATAGCTTCCATTGAGTCGCAAAAACCTTCAATAACAATCCATCGAGTTGGAATCTGCTGGAAGCACCCATCATCCTAAATAATCCATGAAATGTGCTCTGAAACGATGCGGGGGTAACTTTCCTGACAGCATAATTAATTGGCAACTTCCTTGTCGGCCATAAGAATTTTCGAAAAATAATCGAGATAATCGCACACCCACACTCACACATACACACTCCCGGGAACTGACTGACTCCCAGCTCAGAACCATATCATCTTCCTCGTCAAAAACATCAACAGTAGCAACAACACTCGAAGCAGGAGCTGCTCCATACAGTGTCTAAATAAATGATGTTGATAAGACCGTAATCCTTCAATTATCCTTCCGACAACGAAAACGAGGTATGTCGTTTGCACAACTAGTACATGTCTCACAACAAAAGCTACGACTTGAGCCCTTTCTTTGAAAGTCTGTCACGACGACGACGACGACGACAACAACGATGACGACAGAGCTTGTTTGTTTGTTAGAATATGCAAAGAATAATGGCAACTGGGAAGCGACTCCTCTCCGTAATGACTATAACTGACTGCTGTTTGTCTTGAAAGGAACCCTCTTCCCCTTCCACCCCTCCATCCCGAGGAAACCATTTAAACCACATATTGACAAAGACAATTGAAAATAGTAAACATGGAAGATGGAAATGATGAGTTTTTGAATTCGAAACTCAGAGAGGCGGACGAATTGATCTCGATGGGAAATTCTCGGGTGGGAGATAAAATGAGATGGCAGTAATTGGCAGCTGGATGTGTGCTGACTGCTGCTGCTGTGTAGATTTGGGCGAAAGTTTAATTTATCCAAGTTATACCAAGGAAATGTTCTGAAAATTACGAACTCGATGTGGGGCAGAATTTTCATGCAGCTGACTTTTCAAACCTTAAGTGTAAGAACAAATAACATAAAAAAGACCTACATCAGATCTCATATTTGCATAGTTTGGAATTTTAAATAGAAGAAGTTCTAATTCCTTGTTGAATTCTCAATTATTATTTTGGATTCTATATACAGCCATTTTTGGATTCCATCAAACATCGCATTAAAAATGGCCAAACTATCCATCTAATTCGAACCACACTTCATCAACAGAACTTTCACGACAAATCGTGATACATTCCGACCACAACAATAGAACCTCTTTCAGCCAAATTCTCCAAACTGAACATAATTAACAAAAACTTCCCTCAAATGGCGTGTTTTCTCCGAATGAACTATCCAGAAATCCCCATTTGAAGAACTCTCCAACGCTGCTAATATATCGCAACCCAAAGCGGTGCTTATGCAAAACGATTCCATGTCAGCTTTTCGTCGGTCTAAATTGCTTGGGATTGGTTCAAGCCCCCGTCATCCTTAGCCGCAAAAACACCGACCCCCCCCCCCCCCCCCTCCCCCACGAACGCTGGTCCATCATCCGTTTAAGCTCACTCAATTATAAATGCATAGCGATTCCCTCCATCAGCGTCAACATCGTCGTCGTCAGCGTCGTCAACGAGCAAACTGCATGCTTTCTCCAGAAGGGGGGGGGGGGCTACGGTCGGTGGTTGATATGATGTATTCATGCTACGTGTGTTGTTGTGCATCATCATCATCATTCTACTGTCACGGACGGCGGAGAGAACGATTCTCCAGCCGGAGCGAGCGTTTGCCATCTAATAGTTTCAAAGTGGGGTAGTCCCTTTAAATCTAAGTCATTGAAGTCGATGCCGTGTAGCCACGGGTACTCGGGGATGCATATTTGAAATAGATGACAATATAATGAGGCCTTCACTCACTCGCTTGCGGTATCGTGCCTTCTTACGCTGAAGTTGACTGATGGATCTCCGAAATGCGGTTGGAAGGACTGAGGGATTTGGAAATATTTATCCCATTCGAAGATACTTACCGAATTAATTTGCAAGTACCACCCAGATGTTCTGCTGAACATTCTAATGAGTAAAGGTTTGGCCAACCGGTCAACCTTGATTCGGAATTGGATGGCCTCTTTAGCACGTACACGGGCGACTCGTGGTCAATCGATCGAGCATGTTCTACTTTCAATTTTCTCCTACACACCAGAAAACGGCAGAAAACGTCGTTCCAGAACCTTCAGCATATTTGCCAGTTGGGTCGTCGTGACAAGACTTCTTTATCGGACCAAAGGCAGCCACCTTGCACAGACAAGAACACGGTCAACTTCCATCCCAGCCCCAGCAACAGCAGCAGCAACGTTTAGCAATTGGAGCGCGCTCGGTCGTGCCTGAGCCGTGTCATGTAAATGGGGGGTATAAAATTTATTCATGAAGTACAAGGTTCTTCGATACGTTCACTCTCGTTCTCAATTTTCAGTTTTTCGCACCGCCACCGAGCACGATGTAAAGCGGGGTGTAGTCTTGACCTGGGAGTTGTCGTCGTCGTCGTCGTTGATGTTGCTACGGAAGGATGCTGGATTAGATTGGCTGCTGGTAGATTCCGTAGTTTGGGCGGTTTAACTTACATCCTTTTCAGAGATTTTCAGTTATTACAGCTATTTTAGACTCAAAAATTTTAAAATCCATAAAATGTTCGAGCAGATTAATTTTCATATTATAGAACTATTATCAATTTTATCACCCTTAACCCCGGTATAAAAAAGTATGACCAAAATTATTTTTTTCATTTTGAAGATCTGGAATTGAGCAATGCAAAATGGTGCAGAAAGCGAATTCAGACTGAAATATCCGTTGGTTATTAAATTATTCATTTGGCTATTAGCGAGTTAAATGATTTGCCATAACATTGTAAACCGTGATTAAATTATTTCAATTTAAACAATCTTGTTAAAAAAAATATCACAGATCAATTTATGGCAAAACATAGCAAAGGAGACGACCTGGACCCTAATCTATCTCATCAACACATGAGCCGGGACCAACAGCCTCACCTCCCTTCCTAAGAAATACGTCATCAGGGATTTTTTCGTATCAGAATATCCCAACGGTGCCGTCTGTCTGTCTGTCTGTCTGTCTGTCTGTCTGTCTGTACCTTACAGACTCGAAAAATACAAAACTGATTTGCGTGAAATTTTGTATGGAGGGGTTTTTGGGGTCAGAGAAGGTTCAAATGATAGTATGAGACGCCTCCCTTCTCTGGGAGTTGGGAGGCTCCCATACAAATGAAACACTAATTTCTGCATAATTCGAGAACTAATCAAGCAAAGTAAACAAAATTTCTCATATAGAAGTTTTATAAGGCAATAAATACTTCAATACTAGTATGAGACCCCTCTCCACTTTTAAAGGGGGGCTTCCTTACAAATGAAGTAGAAAATATCTGCATAGCTCGAGAAATAATCAAGCAAAAAGAAAATTAACTTGCCATGTAGAGGTTTTTGAAGACAAAAATTGTTTAAATGGTGGTTTGAGACCCCTCTAATCTTTGAAAAGGGGAGTTCCCATAAAATAAAACACCAATTTCTAAAACAAATGAAATACAATTTTTGGCATAACTCGAGAACAAATCAAGCGAATAGAAGATTTGGTATGTATAGGTTTTTGAAGGAAAGAACTGTTTCTTTGGTAGTGTGGGACCCCTCCATTCTCTGAAAGGGGCGGCTTCTTATTAAATTAAAAACAATTTTCGATATAGCTCGAGAACAAATCAAGCAAATTGAACTAAATTTGGCAGATGGAGGTTTTTGAAGGCAAAAAATGTTTCTATCGTGAGTTGAGACCCCTCCGCTATCTAGAAAAATGACTCTCATACAAATAAAACACAAGTTTTTGCATAACTCGAGAACAAATCAAGCAAATGAAACCAAATTTGGCATAAGGAGGTTTTTGGAGGCAAAAAATTTTTCTATTGTAGATCAAGACCCCTTCTTTTCTTGAGGGATGTTGGGCTCTCTGACAAATTAAAAACACAAATTTCAGCATAACTTGAGAACTATTCAAGCAAATGTAACAAAATTTGGCATCTAGGGGTTGTTGGAGACTGGATTTCTATGTACATGAAAATGAAATTCTGTTTGTCTGTGTGACCCTTATAAACTCGAAAGCAACTAGTAACAAATTACTTCAAGGAAGTTCGAAATTGAAGTCAGCGATGCGTCAAAGTCATTCCAGAAAATTGTTTCAGTAACTTGTTGAGGTCCTTGAATTAATTCAGGAAAGTTCCTTTTTTTTTAAATTATTCAAATTTATATAATAACAGATTAAAAATCTTCTCAACAAGTTCCCGAAACCGTTTAGCACTTTAAGGAACAAAAATCTGGAGAGCAATTTCAAGAAGAGAGTCTCATAGAGAAGTCACAAAATAACGCCAGGAAAAATTAAAAAAAAAAGTAGCCAAGGGAGCTACTGGAAGAAAATTGTAAATAATTTTTTAAAACCAGTCAGGAAAGTTTGAACCTTTGTCACAGAAGTGGAGGCTCCAGGAGGCTTCAGGAATGTTTGAAAGCTCCAAATTAATTTCAGTTCCAAAGAAATTTCAGGAAGGTTCCAAAGTAATTATGAAATAATTTCAAATAACATCATGTTAGTAATAAAATTTGTCCAAAGGCTCCCAAAAGTAACGTCAAAAAAATAGCAAAGTAATGTCAAAATTGTCCCTTTAGTCAAATATGTTTCGAAGTAATTTCATGAATAATTCAAGTCCTTTCTTGATGTTTTCTGAGTCATTCAGGAGTTTCAAGGTATCATAAATGTTTCAAACTGGTTCAAGCCAGAGAAGCTCCAATATAAGGACCCAATACATGGATCCTTCCTTAGCTCAGTCGGTAAAGGTGCAGCTGCAAAGCAATACCATGGTGGAGGTGGCTGCGTTCGTGTCCCGGTCTAGTCTAAGAAATTCTCGTTAAGGAAAATTTATCGACTCCCTGGGCCACTTGCCACACATACAATCATACTAAAACAAAACTGGAACCTGGCATAGAAAGCTCTAAATAAATAACTGTGAAAAAGCATTTAGAACACCAAGCTGAGAGCAAGCAATAAGCGAATCGTGAAAGTAATAAGCTTGAAATTCTAAAAGAAGGATAGGAAAATCAAATACATGTTTCAAAAACAGTACGAAGAAAGATCCAAAAAATAGTAAAAGATGCTAAAAAGTTAATTCAGGAAATTTGTAAAGTAGTTTATAAAGTCATCCAGGAAGGTTTCAGTGTCTCGCAATAGAAGTGAATGTGAAATTTTTTTAAAGTGATATCAGGAAAAGTCTAAGGTTTGAAATAAATTTCAGGGATGATCCAAAATAACTTTAACAATGTTTGAAATAACAATTCACAAATAAACCGTTAAGCACTCGCACTGTTGTATTTAAGACAACACATGCAAGTTTTACCATTTTGATGCAGAAGCACCACATGGTGTAAAACCCACGTTTATTCCACAAGAAACTCGTTCTGGGCTAAACAGTGTATTATTTGTTTACTAAAATTCCACAAATAGGCCAAATAGGACGTTCCTGTCTTCGATATCGATGTTTAGTGGGCCAGGAGCCTTTTCATTGGTGATTAATAGTTTAGAATTTACTCACTATGTGGCACTAGTGCACAAACTAGGCTCTCGAACATCCTGTCCATATGGAAGCTTCCTGTCTCTGACAAAGTTGTTCAGTAGTTCAGCGACATAAGTTCGATGAAAAGATGTTAGAGAATTTTCTCAAAAAAAAGTACTATTAGGTATAATTTAATTTGAGTTCATTGAACTTATCTTAGGTAAAAATACTTCGCTCTGGGTTAAAAAGCCTCAACCGAATCTGCTGACGTAATCGGCAAACTTCCTATTAGTGTAAAATATGGTCGTATCCAAATTAGGGTTTTTGACCGGAATTTCGGAGTTGAGTAAAAAGAACCTATATTTGGGTAGGAAGACAAAAACCTTTCTCATGGTCAAAATGGAAAGTTACCGTCAGGCACACCAGCACCGCTTAGCGGAAAGAATGCGAACTGCTGATCATCAGGGAAAAGGCCTTGTTTCACTTTTCCGAAAACAACAACTTTCCAAATGTCCAGGTATGGCACTTTCAGAAAATACATTGGCACACTAGCGCCACGTAGCTAGAAAGGTTTGAACTACTTTTCATCATTTGAAAGGCCATGAACTTGTGAAACACAATGTTCAAGACAGAAACGTCAATATATCAAGATATACCATATTCCTGAAAATTATTAGCGCACCAGCATCACCTTGTGAGATAATCTTAAAAAATTCTCCGATGAAAAGGTCTTGAACTACTGAATAACTTAGCTGAAGTCAGTATCATTCTATGTGATGCGTATCACGAGATGTTCTGGGAATGGATGTTTTGTACAAAGTACAACGCGAGTGCTCTTGTTGCAAAAGTTGGCACGAGTGCTGAGAGGATTAAAATTGATTCCAGAGATCTTTCTGCTTACTTAAGAGAAACTCCAAAGTTCAATTGAATATACTTCAAAGTTATTTCTGGAAATTCCTTCAGTACCTTCTCAAAGGATCCGAAAACATTCTCAACAATATTTTCAGAAACGTTCGGAAGAACAGTATTGTAATTTCTGAAGTCACTTCTGAAAGTTTTCGCAATTTATTTAAAAAAATATAGTTAAGCAAAAATTCACACAGAAGTCATATAAAATATCAGCAAAGTTTGAAGACATAATGAGGGATGCTCAAAAATAGTTTCTGGAAATTTGTGAAGAAATGTCTAGAGACAATAAGGAAAGTTTCAGCGTCTAGCAAAACAAGTGTTAATATGAAGTATGGGATGTTCCAAAGCTGCCTAAGCAAGATTCCAGGAACCTTCCGAAGTTATTTCAGAAGAAATGTCAAAGCAAAGTAAAAAATGCGTCAAAGTAATTCCATGAAATTTCGTGTACCTTCTCGAAGTGTCTAAAGCCATCCAGGAGATTTTCGAAGTCTTTTCAGGAACATTCTAAAGTAATTTAGCAATTCTTCAAGCATTCAAGTATAAGTTAACGACACTGAAGAAGTCTGCACATTGTAGACGAAATACGCGTATCTCTCTAGCAGCACACATGTTGCAAATCGGTATAAGTAACTTCAATGTGGCTCAATCAGGTCACAATCAAGTTGTAGAAACTAACTACGGCGGTATGGTGTTGCTTGGGCTGTCAATATAAGCAATAATGGTAGTTGGAATTAAATGGAAATTAAATTGGAAATTTTCTTATATTCTGGACAGCCTTGGGCAGCATCATCTGGACAGTTTTGAAGTTGAAGAGAGATTCAAAAAGAAGTCACATAATAACATTAACAAAGTTTGAAAATATAGTCAGACATGCTCAAAAAGTACTTCAGGAAATTTGTAAAGAAGTTTCTAAGATCAATCCGGATACTTGCATATCAGCTATAGGAAATTTTGAAAGTTTTAAAATTTGACGTTTCAAGATAATTCCAATTCCCATTAAGTGAATAACCAATTTATTCCAAGGGCCTTCTAAAGTTACTCCAGAGAAGATGCAAAATAGAGTGAGAGATGCTTCAAATACCTTAAGGTAAAATTTCAATTAACTTCTCGAAGTTTCAAAAGTCCATTTCGTTTTCAATGTGTTTTAAATAAATGTTCGAATATAAGGCCAAGAAAGTTATGAGGTCACTTCTGCAAGTTTCCAAAATGTATATAAGAATGTTTACATGAAGTAAAGAGTTCGGAAGTTTTTTCCGAAAAGCTCAAAAAAAATTGTAAAAGACGCTAGTTACTACAGGAATGTCGAAAAGAAATTTCTTAAAACAATAAGGAATTTTCAACATCTTGCCATAGAAATGCTAAAGTTAAGTCTAGGATGTTCTTTAGTTGCTCTTAGAACGCTAAAAGAAGCTTAAGTGTAAAATGTAAAACACAGCAAAAAAAATCTGAATTTTCATTATGATGTAAATATTAGATCTTGTAAAAATGTATTTCCTTCCACACGAAGCAGAAACTTGCATGAAATAGTTGTATATAAGACGAGCTTTCGTATAAAACATCATCCGCAATTTATGGAATGTCTCAGAATTTTGCACGATTTATAATGTCAATTTATAGGTTTAGTGACATTATAGTTATTTACAATGATATTAAATAGAAATTCACAATACTTTTAAGAGCTGTAAAGTAAAGTTTTCCAGAGGTCCTCCTTTAGCTCAGTCGATAATGGCGCAGCTACAAAGCAACACCATGCTGGAGGTGTCTGGGTTCGGTTCCCGGTCTGGTTTAGGATTTTTTTGTAAAGGAAAATTTCTCGACTCCCTGAGCATCGGATATGATTGTACTTGCCACAAAATCATACTAATGCAAAACTGGTACCTGGCATTGGAAGCTCTCACTTCATATCTGTGGAAATGCATTAAGAACACTAAGTTGAGAGCAAGCAATAAGCGAACTGTGTAAGCTATAAGCTTGAAATGCTGAAAGAAGAAGAAGTGTTCCAAAATAAATTCAGGAAAAATCTTGAGTACCTTCTTAAAATGTAAAAAATCATTAAGATTACACAGTTTGAAAGAAACACTGAATTTTCTGCGTTATCTAATGCACATAAAGAGAATGCTAGGGTTGGCTGAAATGATTGGGATATTTCATGTAAATTTAAGCTAGATAACTCCTGAATCTTTCGCCGGCGTCGGTGGTGTAGTGGTAAGCGTGACTGCTACTGGCACCCCAGTGGGTCTGGGTTCAATCCCAGTCGACGTCGGTGGTTTTTCTGAGGCGAAAAAATCTTGGTCACGTCTTCCTTCGGGAGGGAAGTAAAGCCGTTGGTCCCGGTTCAGAATCATGAGCCGTTAGGTAGGGTCCAGGTGGTGGAGTCGTCTCCCTGGCGTCGGTGATTGTGACCATGTGAGAAAAAAGGCCGACGGAAAAGAAATAAGTTTAAAAAACTCCTGAATCTAGCCTGTTGTATGAAAGATTGCGAACATTTTTGTATGGCGCATGAAAGATTGCAAACGATTTCGTTGTTTACGCGACCTTTGACTTGTAATTAAACGAATTTTTCGCGCCAGCTAATATACATTATTTTTCTTTGTGTATATTTACAAATGTTCCAAAGGTAAGTCAAAATAGTTTTTGAGTCACTTCGGCAAAATCCCGAAATATTGTCAGCCTAAGCTTCTAATTTTGGAGCAAATTGTTCCTTACAGGGAGGTCCACAGAAAAAAATATTAATTTTAACAGGCGCGTAACATTTCCTCTCGTTTAATTTCAACCCAAAGGAAGCGTAAACAACGAAGTTGTATGCAATCTTCCATTCACCATACAACAATGTTTGTACTCTGTCTATCAACAGGCTAGATGCAGGCGTTATCTGACCTCAATGTACATGTAATATCGCATTAATTTCTACCAAATCTAGCATTCCTTTTATTTGCATGAAAAAACGCATAAAATTCAATGTTTCTTTTTATCTGTGTCCGTCTTTTGGTATTATAGAAAAATTATCCTTAACCTTATTTTAATATGATCCTGTATCGAAATATTTCGTTTGGAGGAGTAAAAATATGCATACATCTATACAGTGATTGGTCAGCAAATTTTAAGCAACTTTGGCCTTAAAATTCTTGCTTTGTTCTCTCAAATGAAAAATTTGAACTAGGTTGTACCTATGCACATTTTTTGCTTTGATTTTTCTAATTCAGAGTGTTTAGCCAACCATTCTCATCATAAAGCCTGAGTTGCTTTTTGTCCAGTTGCCAAAGAAAAAAAAATGATTCTTTTTCTAAATAAGTCAGCCCTTTTCAAATGTAGATCGCTCTGGTTGGGACAGAGATAAAAATACATCCCCTAGGCAATTGAATGGATTCTCAAATTTAGCAAAACAGATTTTATTTTGAAAAAAAAAATCGAACGAGGGAATTAGAGAATCGGTGAAAACTCCCGAACAGTACAACAAATCTACAAGTGTAATTATTTGGTTAAAATAACCAAGATTTTCAAATGAATAAAATAGATCCAAAAGCTAGGAATCACATTTTACACCGGCCCAGAATATGAACCTAAGCGTAGAGATACATTTTGGGCCAAGGATTTGAATTTCAGAGTAATTTTGTATTTAAAAAAAAATCCAAATAGTGGAACCGACGAGAAAGAGTCCTGGGTTTGCGCAAATTTTCCTCATTTGATTCCAATGCCGACTGTAAGTATCACTATTATGTTTACTGTGGCCCGTCCGAACAATAGTTTTCCACCCACATTATTTTGCACCGTTGACGTTGGATTTTGAACGTGTGTTTCCAAATTAATTTCTTCTTTCGGCTTCCATCTGTCACAGGTTATTTTTTAAGAATTAATCGTTAAAATTTTGACCTTCGAAAAAAGCTTCACAAAAAAAATTCTGTCAAAAAATTCGAGAACCGACCACCAGGAGCGCTGTACAAAAATAAGCAATGCGTTCAGATTTTAATTCAATCGAGCTTTACTTAAATATTCGAGCGCCCGAAATTCTTGCGTAATATTTAAAAGGCCTTTCTCTGTTGATCGATTCCCTTTGTCGATTTTTTTTCTGCAAATAACGGGTCTGCAAATGAACATTCCATAAAAAATGTCGGTTGATTGTTCAAGTTTAATATGTCTTCCCTGGAACTAAGCTATATCCAGAGCTTTAAAAATGATTTACTTGTTTGAAGAAAATGTCATATCATAAGTTTCGCGAGAACGCGTGTTTAGTTTTTGGAGATAGAGAGAGTTGGTAATTATTGCAACACCTTCAAAAGGTTTCCCAACATGATAGAAATTAAACAAATTATGCCCAGTTTATCTCAAGAGTGTATTGTTTACAATCAGTTATCTCTTCAGTTGTTTCATCATAATGACATCGTATACTATCGTTCAAATGCCCTCCGCTCGTTTTCAAACTAACATCTTTTCAATTTCAAAAGCCTGCCGTTCCCTTACGAATCTATCAATACACATTCTCGTCATGCCTAATTGTTCTAGCAATAAAATTACTGTCCGCTCCTAGCGCTTCGCATGGAGATGAGAAATTATCTGCTTCTGAAAAACTTCATCAAAGATCGTTACTTCCGCGCTGAGGAGAATACAAAAATAACAATCAAAAGTGTATCAAGCAGTTGCCAGGTCAAACTTAGTACACAACAAAGGGAAACTTTGCAGACGAAGCTGTCAAGCTTTCAAAATATGATCAAAGAAACTTTCTGATTTTTTCTTAAAGTGTATTTTTTTTAAACTCGTTGTTTTGGCCTGATTTGGTGTCTTATTTTTAAATTTGCTGGATTTGTATGAGGCTGATACAGATACAAATAAGCTTTTGAAAAAGCAATATTTGAACCATCACACGACTCACTTACAATTTTATATTTGACTTTCTCCACCGTTCGAGGATTGGAAAAGTCTCAAATGAGTATTCGTTATTTCACAGTATTAAATTGAGGGATTTCTTTGCCAGTTCAATGCATCCAAATGTTCTTGTTTGTGGCAAGCTAAATTATAAGGTTGTGTGACGCCGGAATCGAACGAATTTCCCACCCTAAAAGACATATGACTGTATCGGGAATCGAACCCCTGATCTCTCCCTTGATTAGAAAATCAACGACCGACAGCACTATAAGGTCCTCACCGTACTCACTTAGCATACAAAGCATGTAATCCACACATCATCCCATCAACCGTGAGGGTTCAAAACGGTGTCAACATAATAAATCTTCCAAGATCCCTGTCAGTTCAAAGGCAAACGATGGGACTTACCGAAGCAAATTTGACCAAAAAAAAAGAAAATCAAAATGATTCATGACAACCGTGCGACAGAGTATGCATCCAAACAATATTAGCTGCACCTTTATCCTGTCACGAAGCACTTGTAAAGCATCCTGCTCCAATTCCACCTCCCCGAACCCGTCATGATTCCGTTGTTGGTGGTGCAGCATTTTTCCCACCCAACAAACAGGGATAATGCATCCTCTCTCTCTGTTGGTTATTAGGTTTAAGCGAGGAAAAAAAAGGAAAGATCCTACTAAACCACACCGACATATTATGCCAAGAAGAGTCAGTTGTCGTCGTCGTCGGTGGTTGGCTGGATTCAGGTGGATGGGAAATTGAGCTTTTCTTCTGGGACTGGATATGAGAAAGCATCATCGTCATCAGAAACTGTCTTGAGGATAGTGCACTTGAATGAGTCAACAACAGGAGGCGGCTGCCATCGTCTAGGTGCTTCTTCGCTCAGGTAATGGGATAATGAACTTGTTGAATCCTTCCTCCGCCGGGACCCATTTTTTCCCCCACCCGCAGGGTGGAGCAAGTTGCGGTTTTTGAAGGGCACTTCAGAAAGTTTACAGTTGTGGGAACTGTCTGAGCTTGAATTGAGGGGAATTTTCCCTGTCGCTGCTACTCTTGACGGAATATCAATTATGCTGCTTGCATTCTCGCTGTCCTAATCAGGAGCTTGTTTGGGTTGTATCCACGTTTTATGGTAAACAACTTCATTTGATTTTGTGCTTTTGATCCTCCACCAGCGGGCGCCACACGGAGCTCGAAACCTTAATTGCAAATTTAATTTAAAGACGCGCTTCATAACAAGCTTGTCATTTCGTGAGCCGTTTCATATTTTTACGGCCGCTAAATCAAGAGTGTGCTCCGCTGCTTGGTCGCGGAATCTTTGAGATTGGAGAAGGCGGACCGCAGAAGTCGTTGGCGTCGTCCCAGTAATGTAAATTAATTAGTTGTGGTATTTAGGCGGGCTTTTAATGCTCCGATATGCCGGTGAAGGTCAGCTCACACCGAAAGTCATCGCAGTTGAACTTTAAATATTCCATCAAATGCGAAGAAATCAACACCGCAGGGTGGTTTACACGATCTGAAGGTGGATTGCGAGACGAATTGGGGCATGCCTAATGCAAATAAATCATCAAATTCACTGTGAAGAAATCGACGGTTTTCCGGGTGGTTTATATTCGGCAGGCGTTGCTTCTGTCTTGTGGCTGGTGATTGAAGATGATTTTCAAGTTTAAAAGATTAGTTAATTTACAATAAAGCAGGTCTGCTGGAATCAAACTGAATGCGGTCATCGTTTAAGGTGAATCTATTTATGACCATGGCTATATTTCTGACTATATTCAGGAAATCGGATCTCACTTTTGTCTTAAGGGGTAACCAGTAAACAAAGAAAGCTTCAAATTTTGTAATCTGTTATAGTTAAAGAAATTGTTTTTTTTTTTAGCAATAACTAGTGTTTATTTAGTCTTAAAACCCACAATTTTAGTTTATTATTATAATCAGTACCGAATGCGAGATAATGTTTAGACCATTGTAAAAAATAGATTTTCGTCTCACATGTGCACACAATGCCATGGTTTTCTTTGCATGCACGGGAGCTATAAATCATATCATAACGGGTGGCAACTAAAATTTTGAAATTTCTTTCTCAAGCTGTCAAAAAAAGACAAGATAGTTGAAGAAGATCTGACTTATTCAAATAAATGATACATTGTCCATTGTTGAAAAAAAATTAGTGAACATTTGAAAACGGTCCGTAATCGGATGTTCGGCGAAGCTTCCGTTTGATGTCGGAACAGGAGCGTTGTACGGCCTCCATGTCAACTTTGCGAATGCATCTCTTGATTCTACCAACCAACTGTTTGCAATTCGTGGCTCTCCAGTTATTTTTGTACACCAAGGAACTCAAAACCCCGAAGAAATCTTCGATTGGGCGACACTGAGGCAGATTTGTCGGGTTGTGGTTTTTGGGTACAAATGGGATCGAATGGGTATTCAGGAACGATTGTGTTTTTATGGCGTAATGCGATGACGCTTTATCCGGCCAAAACACGTATTGTCCATCAGCATGATGTTTTTGTAGAAACGGGATCAAAATTTTCTTCAAACATTCGTTCTGGTACACATCTTGATTGATTGCCAAACCAGAGGGCTTGAACCATGGCTTTGAAATGCCTTTCTCGGAAATGGCAATGTACAGCATCACTTTCTGTTCAAACTTATGTTTAAACTTATATTTTATGTTATGGTGTAGTAGAACTATCCGTTGAAAAGTATCGATCGTTTCCGGGAATGTGCGTCTTCGAAAGAGGGAAGTAGCTTTCGGCGTCCAAAACAAAACTTTTTCCGGAATAATTTTTAATCAACCAACGGCATTGGGATTTCAGCGTTGAAATCTGTACATCAGTATATTCCGGGGCTCGTGTCTTCTTTCGGCACTTTATTCCGACTCTTTTCAATGTTTTGCAGATGTACTGGTGAGAACAGTTGAACTTTTTTTGCGGCATCCCGTTGGCTCAGTGAATCCTTGTTGTTGAAGGCACGAGAAAGAGAACGAAGTCCTTTTGCGTCCATAATTTTGGCTGGTCTTCCACTACCTTGCTTGCGAGCAGTTGTTGGGGATCTAAGGATATGGTAAACAGTCGAAGTCGCAACATTTTCGCTTTTAAAATGTTGTACCGTATACGTTTTGCCGAGATTTCTGTGCAGTTCGTAGAACTGTACAACGCGCTCGCGAAATACTTCTTGTTTCGACGGCATTTTGAGCAAAACTGAGCAAGCATAAACAAAACAGAAAATACTTGCAGAAAGAGGAGATAAATAACGCATACACACTCTTATTTCTCTCTGAGCTCGTTTGTTGTTGAGCATAGAGGCCTCGAAAAAATTCCAAAATTTTAATTGCCACCCGTTAGTAGGCTGCGAGTAAAAGAAGCCAATTTCCTTAGTTTGACGTTTTCGTGATTTGTACCACGCGCAAATTTCACAAAAAGACAATTCAATTGCCGTAAGAGTGTTCCGGTGGACCGTGACAAGGGTCGAAGACCAAGAAAGGAATGGACGGCTATCAAAAAGGAAGATTCGGGCGAATTCAGTGCGTGCAATGAGGAAAATGGCGAAGGAACACGGGACAGTGATTTTACGGCACGGAAGATCGTGAAGAACGATCAACCTCATCCGGAAGCTACGAGTCGAGCGATGTAAGAAAATATTGAACTTGCGAAAAAATCCGGTAATCCTATTCTCCGATGAGAGCATGCTTACAGCCGATCCCGTTGCAAATTACAGAACCAATCGTTATATTAATTCTCTTCCGGTGAAATACGTGGTCGACGAGCATAAGAATACATATCTGACAAAGCATCCTGCTAGCGTTATGGCGTTTGGATTGGTGGCTTCTGATGTCAAAACAATGAACATTCAGAAGGCAACAAGTAAGTATGTTCTTCCGTGGATCAAATTGCAGTACGGTCCGAAGCCAAATGTTGTGTTTCAATAAGATGAGGCTCCGTGTCACCTTCCAAACCGCACTCAGAAGTGGTTACAAACATTCTGGGATATGTGGTCGCCATCCAGCCCCGATCTTAATCCGCTTGATTCCTCAGTATGACGCGTCATTAAGACCAAAAACTGTTCTAAACGCCACCCGAATGCAGCAAGCCTAAGACTACACACTACCAAAATGTCATGTAAATTTCTGTCTTCTTAGACCGACTCATGCAAGCGTCCTTTAGCACATAAGAATGAGTTGAAAGAGATGCGAAAATAAATTCGATCAAACACATATTTCTTCGAATTGCTGCAGTCTCAAGAGACATAATTTTACACGAAATCTTTGTTTACGTCCCCCGACTTTTTACAAACATGAATTACGTCTCGTGTAGAATTCATTATTTCTAAGTGTGTAACATTGACTCGTATGTGTGGCGAAATTGGTCCAGGCTACATTATTAGGACTTGTCGTACATTCCCTGCATTACAGCAAGTGAAAACTCGATCGATTTATTTTTAATTTGTCCCTTTATTTGTAAGGCTCAGAAGTGTCTTACACTTTGCGGAGCCAAAAATCAATATTGATATTTACAATTCATAGCTTTTTGGTGTAGGGACGATGGTACAAAACGCACTGTTTTAGCAACATCGTGACAAACTAGGGAATGGAAGCTGAAATTTAGGAAAAAGTTATTGAGTATGGTACATTACGATGTTTCCGTTGCAGATCAAATTGATTTAAATTCAAAACGATGATTATTCATGATTTTTTAAACCTTTTCCAATTTGATCCCAAAACGACACTGGGCTAAAACGCCTGTTAAATTTCTCAATATGCACCCCAAAATTGGGATAAGACGCACCACAATACTGGGATATAATGCACCACATTATTGGGATAGCATGCACCGCTTGTAAAAAGTAAAAACACGGCAGTAAAAAGTTACTCATTAGAGGTGTAAAGTTGAAACAAACCGCCACGTCCTCTCAGCTCTGTTCGGAAGTCAAGCAGCCTATGGGTATAGAATAAAAACTTTGTGCAAAACGATGTGATATGTTGCCAACTCCTCATTATATACATGCTTAGAAGAAAGAACGGATTTGTCTATATATTACGAAAACACGTGGAATTGTAGAGAAGTTTTGATACTATCTAAAAGTTTTGTGGTATGCAATATATGTGAAATGAATTTATTATAAACCATGGATATTAACGCGTTGTAAAACCTTATTTCATTAACTCTATTATTAACATGTGAGGTACAGTCGTGACAATTTCTTCAATTTTGATCATATTTTTGTGTTGTACTACGTATCATATTTTTGTGTTGTGCTACAAAATTATTAGTTATGCTGTTTTATTTGAAAATTGATAAAGTTTCATTCGATTATAGCTGGAGTAAGGCTTGCCGTATTTAGAATTAGAACAAACATTTGCTTATATTGTGGCGCTCCTGGTGGACGGATTTGGAAGTTCTTAGCGCCCACGTGTCGGGAATTTTGTCAGCTTCACGAATGTATTTTTGACATTCCGCAAATCGACTGTACTTTGTAAACAATCAACATGGATACCGAAAGACGGGAAAAAATTGTGCACAGTTATTTGGAAAATCCATTGTGGGCTGCATCTAGGCTAGCTAAACAGCTGAAATTGCCCAGAAATACCGTATGGCGCGTTATCAAACGGTATAAGGAAACATTGACGACGATTCGGAAGCCTCAAGCAAATCGTCGGAGTGGAACTGTCGACCGGAAACTGCGTAGTAAGATTTTGAAGACGATTAAGAGGAATCCCAATCTGTCGGACCGTGATTTGGCCAGAAAATTCGGTGCTGCCCATAGTACCGTGAGGAGAACTCGACTCCGGGAAGGAATCAAGTCGTATCGAGCTAGCAAACAGCCAAATCGGACCATAAAACAGAATAGTGTGGCCAAAATCCGTGCTCGGAAGCTATACGACCAGGTGCTGACCAAGTTCGACGGGTGTCTTCTGATGGACGATGAAACCTATGTCAAGGCTGACTTCGGGCAAATCCCAGGTCAAAAATTTTACTTGGCAACGGCTCGGGGGGATGTTCCAGTCAAATTTAAATTTGTTTTTGCCGACAAATTTGCACGAAAATTCATGATTTGGCAGGGCATTTGCAGCTGTGGCAAAAAAACGAGGCAAGAAAAAGTTTTCTTTACAAATAAGACAATGACGTCGGAGCTATACCAAAAAGAGTGTCTCCAAAAACGATTTTTGCCGTTCATTCGATACCACGACCATCCCGTAATGTTTTGGCCAGATTTGGCAAGCTGTCATTACAGCACAGTCGTTCAAGAATGGTATGCAGAGAAAGGGGTCCAGGTTGTTCCGAAAAACCTTAACCCACCCAACTGCCCCCAGTTCCGCCCTATTGAGAAAAACTGGGCAATCATGAAGAGGAGACTCAAGGCAAAGGGAAAGGTTGTCAAAGACATCAATCAGATGAAGACCTGATGGAATAAGATAGCTGAAACGATGGACGAAGAAGGTGTGCGCCGCCTAATGAGCCGTGTTACAGGAAAAATTCGAGAATTCCTTCGAAACCGTGACGAATAATTTTATCCGTATTTTTTCTTAAAAGTATAAAAAAAACGCTACATTTGTATAAAAAAGATCTTGAATTCAATAATAAATAACTGAAATACAGGCAATTGTTTTTGTTCCAATTCTATCTGGTGCAAGCTTTATTGAAGATTCCTGCATATTTATTGAGCGGGTCATTCTACCCCACCAGTGCGTTTTGCAATGTTCTCCCCTAAGTGTAAGTGGATGTTACCCATTTACCTCGAACATGCTCACTAATTACGAAATAATGCCAGACCAGGATTCAATCCCGACCACCTTAAGCATAGTGTTGCTTTGTTGCTGCACTTTTATAGACTAAGCTAAGGGAGGACTCATTTTCAACCACATTTATGCATTTACCAACGTACCAAAGTAAGTGGAGTGCCAATTACACGTGGCTAGTTCGAGGTTAATGGGTTACATTATCGTTTGGAAAGGGACTGGGTAGGTAACTTATTTCAATTAATAAATGCTGCTCATGGCTGCCGCTGCCATCAAGTACTCGGTTCTTATAGCCCCTTTCAGGAGCTAGGCGCAGATGGTTGACCAATGGATTACTGGGCATGTAATAATATTAACTCGATCGATGAGATACAGAGTTTTAACCTCTCAACACCCCCTTTTTGAATAAAAAAAATTGAAACTGATTTTTTTTTAGATTTATTAGATTTTGACATTGTTCAATGGTGCCAACATTATCTCGCATGCGGTAGACAGACTGTCAACACTTTTATGCAGAATTTTTAGCGCACTTGTTGTTTCTTCGACTTTGATTTAAAAAAAAAAAGTCAAATCTCCACAAACCGTAATTTTAGACGTTATAGAAACAATGAATTTTCATTAGTTGTATTGGTTTAAATTATCTGTTGAGAAATAGGAAAGATGTAGCCACAAACACGGGCTAGATTTTACTGTACGCATATCTTAGTGGGACCACAACATGAAGTGATGTTTCCAGCAAATTCAAGTTGGCTTTAGCCGATCAAGCTTTCCGCACCGCAAAATGGCAAAATTACAATCAAAAATCACGCAACATTAAACATTGAATAACATTACCGTATTCACCGTATTCACACAGACGCTTGCAACGCGTATACTACTCACAAGCACTCAAAAAACTGAATAAACAAAAGTTACGTCTATAAACTGGCTCATGCCATTATTTAAACAAATCACCTTTGACTAAGCCCTTGGCACACTTAAAAACCTCGACAAACACAACTGTTTTCCAGCCGATGCGCGAGTGTAATGGCCGGGATTAAAACCTCCATTTTCCAAGAAACTACGGAATCAAATAAATCAAATCGGACGAGAAAAATGATGCTAGGCTTAGCTATTGTATTGTATTCAGGTGTTCATTTGATTTCCACCTCTTTCGCAAATGAAGCCTCCCATAATAAACAAACTTTCATTCTAGTGTGCTATATGAAAGCTTCCACCTATCATGCTATAAGAAACCGTACAAATGTACATATAATATAACAAATTTAAAAAACTCCAATTGAAAACGAAAATCTAATTTGAAACAAATAATCTACTATCTACGCTACTTGGAACTACAAATCTAGTATCAACAAATTTATATTTTTACAAAATTGGTTCAGACGCACCGCGTTACAAGGCCTGTGTCCACAATAATCCGGACACCTGAAAACTTTAGTTAAACTTAAAAAAACAACAGAACAGAGATTTCTCTTTGTACTTTTTGACGAAGCGCAGCAATTGGTTCTGCAGGCACTCTTTCTGGTGAATATCCTTGTCGATTGTGCCTGCAGTGACGAAAGATTTACTCCTTCGTTTTCGATTGATTTTGATGCTTTTTTTGGCCTGAAATGCTAAGCTGATGCATTTTGGACAATGGCAGAGAAGAAAACTAGCAATTAATGTAAACTTTGTCAAGTATTCGCAGAACAAAATGCCGAGCCTACGATTCTGCTGTCAAATTCTGTTTTTCGTTGCGATTTGAAACGACTTCAGCCCCAAACACCGTTTTGCTTTTTGCACAGAACCAGGTGACATTCCTTTTTTTACGAGCCACCGTCTGAACAGAAGGATGAAAGGATCAGCACGTCCATTATTTTTATCACTTCTCGGTATCCTCACGACCGTCAAACGTTCCGAAAGTGATTTGAGCACACCGTAAAGAGTGATTATTTTTGCAAGTTCCCATATAGGCAAGTCAGGATTTGCGTTACATCCCTACACAATCCACTTCCACACGTACTTTTAATTATGGAATGTAAACATCAATCAGATTCTTTTTCGTCAAAGATCTCCAAAAATACATAAGCGAGATTTTTCATCTCAACGTACGATATTTTTGAAAAGTTACAGTATTTTGAAAGTGTTCAAATTAATTTGTATACAAATTTACCATCGTATACATATTTTACCATCTTCCTCGTAGAATGAAAACAGATTTTGTTTTCGGGTTTAAATACAAGGTGGCAACATTAAAGTAGCGAACTAATTTGTGATCTCTACGGTACAATATATACCATTATTGGTGAACCCTTAGCATACGATTTTAACCCTTATATGTTCGACAAAAAAACGTTCAAGAGTTCGACCAGGTACCCTTGGTTACCCACTATATTAAAAATGATTGTAACTCTAGCAACTATTGACCGAATTTAATTCTTTCATCCCCATTAGATTAAATAACTTCCTCCCTTCATGGACATTATCGGGAATGTCCTCGTTGGGATTTATCTGGTTCCCGGAAATCCGGGTTTTCATAGGTGTGGTCCTGTATGGATATCAA
>JASCZW010010649.1:0-35578 GCA_034211315.2 Aedes japonicus | reverse complement strand
TGAACAATAGGTAATTGGTGTGTAACCAACTTGTACTGGCAAGATACACAGAGCCAAACCGGAAAATTTGATGAGCAACCTCCCCCGGTTAGTCAAAAACACATATATGAGCTTCATAATCTCCCGATCAAGCAGAGACAAAATCTCTTGAACCGGTACATTGGGATCCTGACGGCGAGCCTGAAGGGAATTATAAAGATCAGATCTGACTCCACAATGCGGAGCACAAGACCAAATAACGTGATCTGCGTTCTGGTTACCTTGTCCAGATTTACAAAAATCGTGGCTATCCAACATAGTATAAATGAGGAAGGAATAATTGTTAGACATGAGGCTAGACATCACACGAATGAAGTTTCGACCCATCCCCTCAAACCAATTTTTTTTCAAAAATCGGGTTGCATAAGATGTAGCCATCGCCAAAAATTTCGTCTACTCCATATATGCTGCCATAACAAGGAACAAGAAATATTGTTGGCAATTAATTAATCATTAATATTGATTTCCAAGCGTTTCCGCTCTCTTGATGCCCAGCATTGAACAATGAGATGGTTGAAGACAAACTAACGCGATAACAAAGCACTTAGAAGCTCTTGTATTTTTATATTTTGTTGAATTAACTTGCCAAACTTTGCAGAAATTCCCTAAGAATCTATGAAGCTTCTAAATTAGTCGAAAAGCATCTTGCTAGTTGAATTTGTTGATTATTATTTGTACATACTTCCATCGTTAAGAACGCCGATATCCTTATGTGATATTCTTCGGTTTCTAAGATGACTGTTTCATTCCCATTGACTGTTTTCGTAGGCACCAAATTCAGATTCTCCTTTAAGAACATCTAAATTTTGTCGATATCATATTGGATACACTCCTCTGGCGGGTTTGGGTTTAGCTATGATAAATAATGTGGTTTAACATTGCGTTGTATATCGTCGATCTGATTTCATCCTCATTTTCCTTATTCTGAATTTTATGCTCGATACTCAATTTACTAGATACCTTTTCGGTCCTCAATGTTAAAATTTCTACCTTACATAACGGTAATTTCAACATAAACTGGAATAACTGTATTCGTCATGTTCAGAATCCACTTTGCTCCAGTATTCATTTTCATTATGCTTAACGTCATTTTGCTTTTTTTTCCGCACTTCTTTTACTTGATAAAAGATGGTGGTTGTCTTTTTATCCACCATCTCCCTTACTCTTTGTGCTTTGTGCTATTGCTCGAATATTTTCTTGCGGTTCAGTGGTTTGTTTCACTTGCTTCAGATGCCCCAATCTTTGTGTTGTGTCCTAAAACTTCAAACTAAAAAGTCGGATCATGTGTTTGAAACATTATTTCTATCAGCTTTTGTTTCAGCATTTCATTATCTATGTTATATCATGCTTGATTCGTAGAAATAAAGCGACAACCTTAAAACTATTGCGGTGTCTGGTAGAAACTTCGTTTTGATGTTTGTTTTCACTTAACTGCCTACAACATGACAGATTACCTTAGTTTCCATTGGGGTCTTCTCTGGCATACGCACCGATCTTTATATTTAGAGCAGCATGCGTTTCGTCATGAGTGGTTACAAAACTACAAGCAAGCGTAACATATCAAAAGAGGTATAAGTTCAGGTAAAAGTAATTTAAATATTGAAATAAACATTTCACGCAGATTTTCTCTGAGCAAAGGTACAACAGTGGTGTTTCCTGAACCACGGTTATTTGTAACGAAAGTGTAACGGTGCGTTGCATTTTGTGAGACACTATGACAGTCGCGCGGTGTTTTTTATATTCCGGCAAAACCGAGAATAATTGAAGATTGCAGATTAGCCATAGACGCCATTTCAACAATGATTTTTTGTTGCTTTTTTACTGATATACTCCATAAAAGATTTCCATTTGAGGTTGGGAGAAAGCGGATGTGAACATTGATAAATGCATTTACGTGAGGAAGGAAGGGAGTTGAAAATTGCCCAATATTGCGCAACGTAATATTAAAACGTGGCTAAATAGTGGCTCAAGTGTACAAAGTATTTAAGATTTTTAATAAGACTAAAACCTAATAAAATTTAATAAGATTAAGATTAAAAATAAAAGTAATTAGAGTAAAAACCTAAAATTTTTAGTTAAGTTGAATAGTATTATGTTAAAAAATTTCTAAATGCGTTGTGGCAGTAGCGCAACCGGAAATTGGTTGTGAGGGGGGGGGGGAGGGGGGCGTTGTGAGCTTGAAGGTAGCATGTTTTGGAAAAATAGTGGCATCTAAACTTGAGTTTTATAATTCAAGTTTATTTAATATTTCAAACATACAACGATATAATTTTTAAGCTTAAGACAACGATTCAAATTTTCAACCTTGGCTTGTTCGACAGTTCTTCCAAAACTTCCTCTTCGGTGACAGCAACATTTTTCGTGGATATACATAAGCGCGATACCGTTCAACCGTTCTTCTCCTGTACTATTTCTCAAACATGTCTTCAAATTCTTCAAAGACGAAAATGATCTTTCAGCACAGCAAGTCGTAACAAGATGTCGCCATTATTGTTGCTGAGTGTATGTATGGTTGGAAGCAAGTCAACGTTGCATACATTTAGGGTTTCAGCAGCATTCCGTGGTTTTCTCCGTGAGTACGAAAACCAAGAAATTGCTTCTCAAAATTCCTGTGCTCTGAAGATCGTTAAAGTCGGCTAAATGCTGAGCAGATCCGGAGATTTTCGATGGATCAGATGCTGCATCCAGTAGCTGCTGAAAAGGTGCCAACATGTCTGCATGTTTGACAAACTTCTCCTCCAAAGCTTGCTTTTTCAGGAAGGTAAGAAGATTTCGTTTTATCAGAACTCTTCCGGAGTCTCCAATTTTTGTTCTCTTTCTGACGTCCAGCTCTTCTGGGTATTGTAAGGGACACATCAGAGATTCACAGAGTGCACTCGCTTCGGAAAAGATTTACGGAAAGCATTTTCTTGCATTTCACCCAGAGCCTTTTTGGTTACCCTTGCTGCGTTCATTGCTTCTGCCAAATCAAGGTTTTCTTTTTGTTGATAAACACTCAACGGACGAGTTATCGAAAAAATATGGTGTGTTACACAAAGGCTGACCAAAAATTCAGGTTTTTCAGTGGACGCCTGAACTACTGAAGCATCCGTCGAGGCTTTCTTGTTCATCCATGTCTTAATTATTTCCAGAGCAGCAAAAACAGGATGCAAGAAGTCTTTAAACGTTTTTACCGAGTCATGACGTTGAACCCAGCGCGTAGGACACATTTTTCTCAACTTCTCTGCCATCGGACCACTTTTCTCAATCTTGTCAGTGTCTATTTTTAAAACGTTTGCTCTTTTTGGTGAATTAAAAAAAATGTAAACGCTCTCGATCACTCCCATGCAGTTTCGGATTGCAGGAACAACCCTAGGAGATTGAAAGATTTAAAACGTGAGAGCAACAATGGACATACAGCGCCTTCGGGTAAAGCTCTCGCACAAAAGCTTGGACGCCTTTTACTTACCCACTCATAGCTCGTGCACCGTCGTATCCAACGAGGTACTTCGTGTTAAGTCCAAAATCAATCAATGCTTGACAAATTGCATCGGCTAAACCTTTCCCAGTAGTGTCAGTGACTGGAATAAACTGCAGGAACTCTTCACAAACATTATTATTCTCGACAAACCTTACACACAATGAAAGTTGACACACATTCGATATGTCAGTGGTTTTATCGCACAAAACGGTAAAATATTTAGACCTGTTGACATGATCAACAAGTTTTCGCAAAATGATGCTATTGAATGCCTGGATTAAATTATTCTGCGATTTCCAGCTGATTAACTTCGCATTTTTGGCATAATTCTCCAAATGACTTCGGAAAACGTTATCTCCAGACTCAACTCGAAACTCCAGAAGAGACCTACAGTTACGCTCTTTCTTTGTCAAACCTTCATTTAACTGAAACGTGCCAGTATCCCGATGACCCCTGAAAGCTAGTCCACGCCGTGCCAGGAACATAGCCATGCGTATAATCGGTTGAAGAGCCTCTCTATTCTTTTCCTCTTCAGCTCGCCTTCCATCATCGAGAGCCTTATCAATACTAACGATCGACTCAGAAAACGTAGCCACAAACAACCCTGCCTTTTTTACACAAAAAGAATGGTATTTTGCACTCTCGTGGTGGCGAAAATCTTCCTTGGCATTTTTCCACTGTCTATAAGCTTGTTTAACAAGTTTTCCTTGAGTACCTTGCTGACCGATTGATGTTGCAAAGAGAGAGCAAAATTTGCAGTACGCCCCATCTTGAGAGGAAAAGTACTCAAGCCAGTTCCATTCTCCAAGCCATCGGAGATTGAATTTTAAATTTCGAGGACCTGATGGAGGGAATTTGAAAGCTATGTCCGGTTTCCAGGGATTGGTTAGTTATTTGAATTTTTGCGAATTTTGCTGATCTGCAATTTAAATTAAAAAGCAGTATGTTTTAATTGTATGTATGTATGGTAGCCACCATCCCCTCTAGCCCTTGGCTTGGATGCAGCTCCACTTAACAGCAAGATCAAATTGGGCCACCGATCTGAATTCGCACTATCGCTGTATGAAGGGCCAAAAACGGAGGGGTGGACCCGTAAGCAGAGACACTTACACGAAATCCACGGGAAATTAAGAATCTCCTTCCAACGATATGATCCAACAAATCGAATAACACAATTCGCAATACTCATTAAGCTTTCTACAGGATGGCTTGTTAAGAAGGGCGCGTCACTCTCCCTGAAACTGTTGGAGTAGAACTCGCAGCACCACACTCGAATCGGTAGGATAAGAAATGATACTGTTTGTTCCCTCCTAGACTCAGGCAGTCAATCAAACCATCGTCCAGTTTCAGCTTGAATGATACCCTGGTGCTCCCTCCCAACCCAGTATTTATTATATTTATATAAATATAGATGTAATGTAATAATAATATGTTATATATGATTATATAGTAGAGCAAAAATTATATAAGGATATTTAGTTAAATTATGTAATAGTTGGAGTTCACGAGCCTATGATAACCATGTTAAACTAAATTAATTAACCTGCTGAAATAATAATATTAAGGCAGTAATAATAATATGCAGCTTCGTACCACTTTGTATCACTGATGGGTGACTGTATCTCTGGAATGTGAAGGTCATCTTGTTATTCATTGAGGTATAAATATCAATAAAGCATTCAATTGTATATAAAACCATAATATTATATTATTACGTATTTAATCATGACATATAGATATATAACCTTCTGGAATGAAGAGCATTTATTAATTTTGATTATTATTTGATATAATTTAATAAAATAATTATACCGGCCGGATCACCAAACTGAAGCAATTAAAATTTTATTAATTATTTTATTACTTCTTCCATAATATTATATTTATGATATGCAATTAATAATGATGAACAGCTGTGTTCCTCTGAACCGCTCAAATAGTAGTTGATGATCGTGTACTGAAATGTTAAGGTCATATTACGCCATTTAATGGAAAATATAATGAAGGAATTAAAGGTTGAGCGGTCGAGAGAGTCGTCAACATTTCTATTAATGAAAATATGCTAGAGCTTGTAAAAAACATGCATCATATAATAACACATACTAGTATCTACACATCTATATATACATCCATTGCTACTTTCGAGAAGGCCACTCCGACGGTGCTAGATACAGCTGAAAATTGATCCCCATTCTTACTGATGCTTCTACCAGAATATGATCATCCTATAACCGCAAGACCTCCTCTCCTAAACTGTATGGTACCTGAGAGAAATTTACCTTTCTGGCGTAATACATGTAATGAAATATACAGAATTAGGCTATGAATAAACAATGTCCTATAAGATAAAATATATAGTGAGGGTATATTGTAATATGAATTGAAAATTACATGTGTGCCGACTGCTGTTTTGTTGCAATTGTAGAACAAACTTGCGCATCCATTATGAACCAGAAAATTTAGGCAATGTATGACCGCCATGAAAAAAAGAATTTTTAAATTTTAAATTATGTTGTAATACCTGACGACCTGGAAGACCTGAAAGATATGAGAATGGAAAATTATGATATGATGTACCGGTCGCACCCCTCACTTCGCTATTGTCGGATTGACAACATTGCCCAGGCTACGCCAACCAGCGTCTCCATGTTTCAGCTGGCAGTCTTTTGTGATCATATGACTCGTGGAGGCGTGAGGTAGGAACTTGTGAGGACCAGAGGTCGGTCGCACCCTCCTGCCAAGTTGTCAACTCACCATTTGAAGCCCTAAAAAAGCAGTATGTTTTAATTGGACACAAAAGGTAATGCAAATAAAATATTTACCTGCTTTCCCACGAAAAATCCAAAATCATCACTAACCATTCCACCCGATGTCGACGGTTCGGTGATATCACCACTTTCCGAATACCGAAACTTTTTTAAGGGACTTTCTGCAGGTTTTTCTTCTGCTGCCGCTGTGATCGATGCTGTATCGTTGTCGGTTTTATCTAAGACGCACCAAAGCGGTAAATTAAACAGCCACCATCAGCTAAAATTAAACTCACCTGTTTCTGATGCCTTTGTTTTTGCCGTAAAGAGAAAGTTCTGATGTCCATGTTTATGGAATTCACTTGTCACGGTTCAGAGGAAGAAAAACTGAAAAACCACCCGTAAATCACAGTGTCAATTTGATCGGCACCAAGTAACTTGACAATTGTGCAACATGCCAAAACTAAATGGAGGACAGCATCGATACAAAGCCTCACTCATACAAAAGCCGTCGGTAGATCATTGAGAGATCCACTAACACAACAAAAAACAAACGTCTCTGGAATTAATATTTTTACTAGCCTCTCACTGTGAGAGTCTCACTACTCTCTTCGCTCTTCAGTTCTTTTTTGTTTCTCCACAGCATACCTGCGTCACGTTTGGACGTTATGAATGCTAATAATATAGTTTTGTGAAGCAATGAATGGTGAACGAAGAACCGCTCAAAACGGACTGTATGAAATAATGCTTGGTTGTGTTGCTGTAGAAATAAGGTTTGTCCTGCCTGTGTGTGAATATGAATCGATTTTTTTTAAAGAGAACGGGAAAAGAGTAAGAGAGAGCTTACCCATTTATATTTAGTTTTGCTTATAAGATTTTAATTTTTTTTTTTTGAAAATGTATGTAGTACCATAGTTAGCCTTCATTTTTCTCTTGCTCTGGAGGGGTTTAACCCAAAGCCCCCCCCTCCTCTGGTTGGGCCACTGCGTTAGTGGTATTAAACAATGACTAAGAAATCTTAATGGCTTGCTTTATGTGAGGAGTCACTGGTAATGTTCTAATAGAAATCAAACTAAAAGAATCACTGTTTAAAGAAATATTCGTTCAGATTTAAAAAAAACTTAGATTCGTTTAATTTTGGTTTCAACATGTCAGAAAATCGATACCAGTACTTCACAAAACAGTCAAATTGGTGACAATCCGTTGAAACTCTTACGCAACTGATAAGTGACCGCTTCCCTAAGGAAATGCTAATCAGCTCCCTGTCCCCCTTTGAAAAACACGTTTTATAACCCGAAGTTTATTGGGCCTTACTCTAATTATCGCAGCCATGGCCGAGAATTATTTTATCAGATCATCAGTGATCTGATAAACATTCAGATGTTTCATTTTAAGCTAAAAATAGACAATCCATGAACGAGCTGAATCAGATGAATAGGCTCGAGATCGAGTAACCTTATGAGATAACTCATCATTTGACGGCAAAGATGAATCATCCCTGGCTCACCCGTGAAAGTTTATAATGCTCAACCACTATGACAATTGCAAAACATATAGATACAATACACAAAACTAAAGCTAAACACAACGATACAAAATGAAATTTCAATGTATTCAGGAGAGAAATAGAAAATCAAAAATAACTACAAGGGACAGCCCAATGGGGTAGTACGAATAGATGAAGTAGGACTTCGTGGCATTGTGTTATGAATGTTCTTATTTTTAAGAAGCCTAAGAAAAGAGATGGCAATTGGAACTGTTCAAAATCAAAGCCTTGCAAAAAGTCTTTCCAATAGCTTATTGTCAGTGCAAACCTCAATACGATACGAGTTACAAAAGATAAGAGTTAAGGCTCGAACACAGTGATAACGGAAGCGGAACGGCAAAGGCAGCGGAAGAGCCCAATCTGACTATACCTACTTGTCGGATAGAAAACTGATTAGATCCAAGTTGATTCCAATTGGACATATCAAAGTCATTTGCGACAACTTTCAAACTTTCTGTTATCGTTCCGTTTCCGTCCATATTGCGTTTGGGCCTTTATTAATCCAGTTCAAGCTGGATTAAAATCACTGTCTGCCTCTATCGTCGATGTTGGGAAACAACCGTTCCGTTGAACGTGATTGGATCCCTAGAAGCACACTTGTTGTCATCCGGTTGAGATAACATAAATATGACTTGCTAAGTGATATTCAAGTTACTACAACTAATTATGACCGTAGGGTGCTACTTGGGATGGTTTTTGTTTTCACTGCGCTTCACATTCATATATTTTTCAATAGTTTAATAGTTAATATCAATCTTTTTTAATGTTAGAATCAACGCGTAGTGAATTCCGATTGATTGGTGCAAAAATGTTGGGAATTGTTCGTGATATGAGCTATTGAGTTGAAATTCTTATTATTATTCGTAACGCTCCAACTTTTTGCACTTATTACGTGCACCCAAGTATTGAAAACACAGACATAGTCCTGCGTCAAAACTTAAACGTACAGTATGTCAAACATGTTGATAAGAAGGACATTTCCAATTTTCAAACATTCTAATTGATTACGTGCTTTATGCAACAACAAAACACATGATTAGTTAAATGTCAATCAAGTTTATCTACCCGTGATGTAATGACGTTTAGGTACAACTTTTTGGCGTATTTTGAAATTGATTCTTATTATGTGAAAATATTTAGAAGGCCTTGGAAACGGGTAAACGTGTTTTTCTCTACGCTGTCATTTTGTTCGTAAATTTCAAACAGTTTTCAAATATTTTATTGCTTTTATTAATCATTGATAATGAATATATTAACGATAAACGTGCCTCGGAATGCAATACCGTATTCGCGAATCGTTGTGAGGTTTTGCTATGAATGCTGCCTAGTTTTTCTCTGTAGCGTTACGCCACTAGACATAAGATCCCTGACAAGTTCAAAAGTCCGTATCGGTTGGACTGAAACCTTGAATTTTGTGGATGGAACTGATTGGTTGCCGTACAAAAATCGATTTACCTTGCAAGGAAAGTTCAAATTAACGAGATGAAAAACGAAAAACAGAAAGTTGAGCCTCAAATCGTGAAAAAATGTTGATTTCTGTGTTTTATTCTGAGGTGATTTGGATGCGAACTAAAATTCAGCTGAAACTAATAAAATGTAATAGAGGTTGCTGCCATAAGCCATGAAATAAGCCGGGTTTCAAAAATTTTTATAGGAACATAGCTTTGTGAAGTGACATGGGAATATGTGTAGAGTGTGGTTTCAAGCATGAATATTGCTCTGGAGGAGTGATCAGCCTTTCGGGATTCTGACTGACAGGTAGGTTGGATAATGTTCTATATCCATGGCTCCTCTTGCTAGCAAATTTAAAAACTGCGAAAGTGGATGTTGTGGATTTTCTTGCGGCCTCAATAGGTGCGGACTCGCTTTCTGGACCTTGAACGGCGTCTGTTTTAGCAAAAGTAGGAATAACAGTGGAATAAGAATTCCGAGCATATTGGTAAGTAAGACGGTGCCATGCCTGTTGAGTACGAAGAGGAAGACGACGCAAATGAAAAAAGAAGCAGCGGAAGTAAGGTTCCTTTAGTTCATAAAATATTTAATATTATAATGTGTTAACTGAGCATTGAAAATATTTACAATAAAAGCAGACATTTATGACGTAAAGTCACATTTCTTTCCAGGAAGGGCAAGCAACAAAAGAATTCTTCATGTTGCTATGAATCGGTCTAAACAGACTGTTCGGTACTGAGATAATTGGATTTCTAAAAGCATAAAGTTATGCTAGTTCATAAATTATAATTGAATTTTCCTTATTTAGGAACATTTTTTAAAACGAATGAGATCAGAAGACTGCATGTATGTAAACCGTGTTTTTGCATTTAATGCGTTTTATTTACTGCTTCTCTACAATAAAGACAATTATTAAACAACGTCTTCTCTGGTTTTCAGAGTTAGAATTGCCGTTTGAAAAATAAAGCTTTCTTTCAAACATGAGCTATTTACAATTATATTTATCAGCTGATCATTGGCCCTTTTCAAAAGTGCTTAGTTTTTTAGTTGTACTCGTTGTTAGCGCTTTCTGCGACTTACTAAATCACTAAAGATTTCTTCTTCTTCTTCTTAACATTACCCTTTGAGTTATGTTGTTTTGGTGCTTTTATTCTTCATTCGATTTAGATTCCGTGTTTTTCGTGAAGTGAATTATTCCGGAGAATGTATAGCAGATTGTTATATTTTTGAATATTTTTCTTTCAGTGAAGTCTCTACGTTATGCGCTCAATGCTAATTCACCATCGATAGCACTCAACAATTGAAAATTATATTTTTTTTTAGGTTTTTTAATACAACCGAATCTGCTAGTGAGCACCGTGACATTAGAGCGATTCCACGAACAAGTGGAAATTTTTCAGTTTTTATTTTTTGTATTTTTTGATTTGCATGAAACCTTGCATACAAGTTTTTGGGAAGAAAAACGCCGTTTTGCATGCTCGGTTCGCCATTTGAATCTAGCCTTACTTATGAGAAGGGCCTATGAAAAATGCACATGATATCTTCAAAAAATTGTATCTCGGAAACGGTTTGTCCGATTGGTTTAGTGTCTTCGGCGAAGTTTTAGACAATTGTTGGTGCTATATGGAAAAAATATGCACGGTAAAAAAAAAGTTTCGTTTTTGTGTTTTGAACTAAAATATAGATTTTCCCTTAAAAGTGACCTGTCAATAATTTTTTAATTATTCTTATGTTATAGCTGACTTGAAATGCTATCTAGTGCACAGTGAGTTGTTCTGGAGACAAATAAATCACAATGAAAAAAAAAAATTTAAAAAAAATTACAATTTTCAAAAAAGCTATAAAGAAAAGTCAAAAAAGTTTGTCGCTCTAATTTTATGAAAGAACATCAAATTTGCAAGCAAAAAGTACTTCGGAAACATTTTTCTAAGATGCACCGTGTAGAAGATATTACTGATTTAATATTGATTTTTTTGATAACTTAATAAGTTTTGGCCCTTTTTGGATGTACTCCGTGTTATTTCAGTTTAAAAAGCATTTTTTTCGAAAAGATTGGATAATTTTGAGTTAAAATGACACTGACAGCTTAAAGATTCGAGTGAAATTCTCTGCCTTAAAAGTATTTTTGAAAAACAAGTTACAGAATCCCACTATCAGGAACAATGATTTCTTCAAGTGATTTTTGGTGTATTGTGTTGAAAATGTGCATTCAACTCTTGCATATCACCTAACAGTTTAATCCATTTAAACTGGATGTGTTTATACTGTGCATATTTTCTCTCTATTGCCGAACAATGCCCCAGACATCAAACCGATGAGACAACTCGATTTCGAGATACACCTTTTTGAGAACTGCAAATGCAAGCTCCTCAATTAGCAAGATTCAAAAGAGCGAATTAAGCTTATTTTTCAGGGATGGTGATTGTGCGCAATAAAAAATAACATTATATGTTGGATATTATCAGTTTATTTTTATTCCTGTATTTTTATAAAATTATTGTTTACACAACTTTCCTAACAATATCGAATATTTTGGCATCATTGTCAGGACAGTTTGAATAAAGCTTTGCCTTTATTGTATTTTCTGATAGAGGAAGAAATGAGTGGAATTTTTGAGTTCCTTGAATTGTTTTTGCATTTTCAACACAATACACCAAAAATAACTGGAAGAAATCATTGTTCCTGATAGTGGGATTTTGTAACTTGTTTTTCAAAATACTGTTAAGGCAAAGAATTTCACTCGAATCTTTAAGCTGTCAGTGTCATTTAACTCAAAATTTTCCAATCTTTCCGAAAAAAATACGTTTAAAACTGAAGTAATACGAAATACTCCGAAAGGTCCAAAACTAATTAAGTTATCAAAAAATCAATATTAAATCAGTAATATCTTCTAAACGGTGCATCTTAGAAAATGTTACCGAAGTACTTTTTGCTTACAAATTTGATGTACTTTCATAAAATTAGAAAGACAGACTTTTTTGACTTTTCTTAATAGCTTTTTGAAAATTGTAATTTTTAAATTTTTTTTCATTGTAACCTATTTTCTCCGGAACAACTCACTGTGCACTAGATAGGAATTTTAAGTCAGCTATAACATAAGAATAATTAAAAATTATTGACAGGTCACTTTAAGGAAAAATCTATATTTTAGTTCAAAACACAAAACCAAACTTTTTTACCGTGCTACTCCATATGGCACCAACAATTGTCTAAAACTTCGCTGAAGACACTAAACCAATCGGACAAACCGTTTCCGAGATACAATTTTTGAAGATATCATGTGCATTTTTCATAGACCTTCTGCATGAAGTAGGCTAGATTCAAAATGGTGAACCAAGTATGCAAAACAGCTTTTCTTCCCAAAAACGTGTGTATGCAAGGTTTCATGCAAATCAAAAAATATGAAAATTACTCGTTGCTGATATGATATGGAACCGCTCATTACCGTTATTCTATCTCTTTCTCTGTTTTCTATGGACATTCGGCTCGAAATGTTCAACTTCATCGCTGCCGTATGTTCTGTATCTGGCATCCCCTGTGGTGTCATGTTATGTGTAGTGATGTAATTAGGAGCGCAAATCCTCTGACAAGTTATTTTTCACCGCCCGTACTTATATTCCTAAACATTCTTCTCTTTTCAGAGAGCGAGTCATGGCGCTATAACCATAAGCCATATAAGGCTAGGGCCATAGCTAATGATTAGGTCCAAAACATTTGCAGAAAAAAGGAGCATCACTTGACCTTCTTAGCCTAGAGCCTAGAACGACCATTTTAAAAAAATTGTTCTGTACACCAAACAGGACATTTTGTTTAACTATTCTCTCCTACTATTCATTTTCATTTTCCTTTGATATCGACTGAAGGCTACGTGGGTTTCCCGCGTCTTCTTAAGGTGGATACCAAATCCTTCGTATCTCCAACGGTTGCATGGACGTGACCAGGTGAGCGATTTAGGAGTGTCTTCGTGGAGATTATTGCGTGAAGAAACGTATCAGTAACTGGTTTCGTTTCATGGTGACATGCAATGTCTTCAATGAACTATTCCTGATCGTAGCTCCATCCAAGAGGTGTGCAAACGTCAATGCTAATGCTAATGCTAATGCTAATTTTGAAATTTATTTTTATTATGTGTTTATTGTGAAGCGCCAGCATTCACCTTGTGTTTGGCATACTATATTGAAATGAATGTTATTGTGTAGTGAATCGGTTTAATTTACCTTATTGAAATTAGGCGTGTATCATCAACTACCTGTCAGTTTATCAATTATTAAAAGTTTTAGGTATTGTTCTGATACCATTCTAATTGTTGAATCAATTGAAATATTATCAGTTCACGTACAAAATACCGAAAACTTGTAAAAAGCTCCTGGAGTGGATATGCTGTTTATCTTCTTTCATTTTTAATATGTTAAATGCATTCACAATTCAATGTCAATGTCAACAATGTATTGCTTGCTCTCAATTTAGTGTTCTAAAGTTCTGTCCAGTTAGAATCCGGAATCACTTATTGTGTTGCAGTGGCATGGAAAGTGACTGCTGCAAGATTTTTTTTACAGTGATTTGTTCACCTAGGCGCCCACTTTCTGTGGTATAAATTTGATGTTTCGTGCACCGAGCCAAAAGTTATCCCAGATGGAAGCCGAGACCCACGTACGTGTGCACACCCACGTTGATAATCCAACGTGGTACGTTGGATTAAAATAAAAATCGCAAAAACGTTGAAAATCGCCAAATCAACCATGTATGATGTGCTCAAACGTTTCAGGGAGCGAAAGAGCGTGGATCGAGTGCCTCAAGGTAAGCGTCGTAGTGGAACATACGACCGCAAGCTGAACTAGAAGGTGTTGTGAACCGTCAGAGCAAACCCTAGACTATCAGATAACGAAATCTCACAAAAATACGCTGCAAAACGTTGGAGCAAAGTTTCGTCACCAAAACACGATCTCGGAAATTGTACCAGCAGGTGTTTTAACGAAGTACCAAGGATGCTTGCTCATCGACGATGAAAGCTACGTCAAAATGGATTTCGGACAGCTTCCTGCCAAAAATTCTACATGGCAACGGCACGAGGACATGTTCCTGAGAAGTTTGCTTTTATTAACAAATTTGCCAAAAAAAAACTGAAGATTTGGCAAGGGATATGCAGCTGCAGAGCAAAGACCAAAGTGTTCGTGACAAATAAGACGATGGACTCGAAGCTGTACGAGGAAGAATGCCTCAAAAACCACGTACTACCTTTCATGAAAGCCCATAAAGGTCCCGTGAAGTTTTGGCCAGATTTGGCGAGTTTCCACTACAGCCGGGAAGTCATCCAGTGGTACCGCGATAATAACATAGATATCATCGATAAAAACATAAATCCACCCAACTGCCCGCAGTTCCGGCCCATCGAGAGATTTTGGACAATAAAAAAGTGGAAGCTTACGAAAAGTGGAAAAACGGCTCTAGACGCGACTCAGATGACCAAAATGTGGAACAAATGTGCCAAGGAAGTTGACTCCGGAGGTGCGCAGCGTTGGGTGGGAGGAATAAAGAAGAAACTGCAAATTTCCATCAGAATCAAAAAGAAATGATTTGTATAGATAATTTTTTCCTTAAAGTACAGTGAATTACCTTTGTTTTGATGTATTAAACTTAACTAAAAATGAGAAAAAAAAAGTATTTTCCATTTAATTCCAACTACCTTTGTTTTTCTTGACAGATACGCGTATTTCGTAAACAATGTGCAGACTTCTTCAGTGTCTCGTACTAATAACTCTGAAAGACTGAAAGAAAACCTTTGCCACCGGCCGTATATATACTATTTTCTAAATACAAAACGTTTACCTATCATTATTTTTTTTCTACCTATCCTGAGTCAAAAACAAGTGTGCTTAATATCTAATTCGCTTCTTTCTCATTTATACCTAACATACTTATTGTGTAGCAGCGGGAGCTCCGCTTCGTCGGGTTTGATGTCGTTTGGGTAGTAAGTTGAAGAGCCATGTGTAACCATTGCCTTGGTCTTTGTTTAGTAGATTTGTGTTCTGTTGTTTGTTTATTTCTAAGCTTTCTGCGACGTCTAATTTCCAGGGTGTAGAGGTAGTCTGTAATATTGTGATGTCATTCGTCGTTATGTCGTGATTTTCCGTGAACATGTGTTCTGCGACTGTTGATTTGAAGTTATGTGAAATTCCTTTCTCGTTCTGTTTGACTGCATTATTAACCTCTACTAGATGGTCTTCGAAACTTGTTGCTGCAATGTAAACACTTGATTCTGTATACCCCTGCTCTGCCTAATATGTCTACTGAATCTTTGGTGGGACCTAACAACGATGCTAATTGATTGTGCCTACTAGAAAAAACTAAGTCTTAACCAAATTCCCTAAGTCGTGGTTTCAGCTTTTGTGTAATGTCTCTATAGAAGGAGACGGATACATGTTTCAGAGGTTCAGGTGAATCGGAGAGGGTTGTTTGTGATTTTCTATGAAGATGTTTTTACTTTCTGTTGATGATCGCTTGAATTGTCCTCTCTTTGTAACCGTTGAGTCTGGCAGTTTCGAAGATATATGCTAATTCTTTGGCTTTTCCAGTTTTATTGAAAGGGAGGGTCAACATCCAGTGGATCATGTGGTGTAAAGTGGTCATTTTGTGCTGAAAAGAGAGGTTTGAAGGATAAGGGATGACTCTGTGGGTGTTTGTGGGTTTTTTGAAGATTTCAAACCTTAAAGAAGATGGCGGCAATGATTCTCTCACTACTAGAAGGTCGAGAAATGTAAATTTACCATCCTTTTCTATTTCATTAGTGAAATTAATGTCTTTATGGAGATTGTTGATTTCTTGAAGAAATTCTTGTTCCTCTAGGGTGAAGATGTCTCCACCAACGAGTTGGGAGTAATCCTTTTGCTTTAATGATTGTTTCCAGATTCGCCATAAACAGTTCATAGAGGAATGGGGTTAGAGGGTATCCCATAGAGGCTTCTTTAAGTTGTTTATAAAATGTACCTCTGAAAGTGAAGTATTTCTCTTCCATGCAAAGTCGAGTCAGCTTAAGGTAAATCCGTACCTTTTGCTTTCATGTTGTGTCATCCCCTTGTTTCAAAAGCCAATCTTCTAGAAGGTTAATTGCGTCCTTGATCGGCACGCTAGGGAAAAGGGCCGTGACGTCGAAAGATACCATTACTTCATTGTCATTTATATGACCTGATGACTGTAGCTGTTGTACCAATTCCTCGCAGTTGCGAACTGAGCTTGTTGGGAATTGCTCGAATAAACCTTGAAATTCGTTTAATAGCCATTTTGCTAGCTTATGAGATCCTACAGATGAAACAATCTCCTTTATTTCACTTCTTTGTTTGTGGACTCTTAGGAGGCCTTTATTTCTGGGGAGGATGGAGTTTGGTTCACGAAGACGGACTGCTGCATCCCCTAATACTGCTTTACACTTCTTTATTGTTTTGTCCACGTGTTTCACCATGTTTGCTAGGGGGTCTACTTGAAGCTGCCTATAAGGACCATTATTGATCTTAGAAGCCATCTGCCTGTCGTAGTACTCCTTATCCATGATGACGACTCTGTTGCCTTTGTCTGCTTTTAGGTAGAAAACGGGCTTTGACTTCAGTTCCTTAACGATACGAATTTCCTTCTCGTTGTTGGGTTTTTGTTTCTGTCCGTGCTTAATAATGTTCGAAGTGATAGTCATGGTTGTGTTATGTAAAGATATCGAAAGAGTGTTTGTAATTGCTGTCTCCACGTCGATGATGATCTGCTCCACGTCGGGCTTGGTTGTAACCGCGTATCCTAATCCCTTGTTGAGATGAGGCAGTTGTTCTTCGTCAATTGGTTGACAACCAGTCCCTCAATGGAGTGGACCACCAGTGTGGCCTGTTCCATGGTGTGGTGTGTGGTCCGAGTCTGTTGGGATTCTATTCTTAGCTTGTTGAGTTTCCTATCGAGAACCGTTCGTTTTCTTTTAGATTCACATTCCTTTGCTACCTTGGCTTGGGATAAGAACTCTTGGAATTTTACGGGATACTGCTTGGCTAACTCCAGGTGCAGAGAATAAAGACTGTATTTGATGAAATTTGAACACAAAATAGGTCACCAAAAATTTTTCTTGAGCCCGATCCTTTTCAAACTTTCTGGAAATAAAGTACTACTAAATGGTTAAGTTTTGACGTCATTGGTTTATTGAACCTCTTCTCTCAACCCAAATAACCGCACCTTTGCCTTGACCCCTTTCTTCAAATTTTGGGCAATGATAGGACCGACTTGCTTACTTACTTTTAACCACACTTTATTTAGTTCAAGTTCATTTTCTATCAGTTTTGGAGTTTTAACGAGCTTTGCCTTCATGATTGCCCAAAATTTTTCAATTGGGCGAAGTTCCGGAGTGTTTGGAGGGTTGACGTCTACATTATTATCTTTGTACCAGTCTAAGACGGGCCGAGCATAGTGGCAAGATGCCAAATCCGGCCAAAACAGTGTCGGGCCATCGTGAGATCTCAAGAAAGGCAGAAGTCGTTTTAGAGGCATTCGTCCTTGTAGATTTGTCCGTTGACGTTCCCAGAGGTGATGAAGGGCTGACTCATTTTGCCACATCCGCAGATCTCTTGCCAGACAAGGAATTTTTTGGCGAATTTCGACAGTTTCTTCTTCCGTACACTCTCCGGAACGGCCAACTTAGAGGTGGTGACGTAGTGTCCTGGCATTTGTTTGGTGTCGGCTTTAATGTAGGTCTCATCGTCCATCACAATGCAGAACGGTTTTGTGAGCCACTCCCTGTACAGTTTTCTTGTACGAGTTTTGGCCACCGAGTTCTGTTTATCGCTCCGGTTCGGTGCCTTCTGGACCTTCTGTACATGTAATCCAGAACGTTTCATTGTTTTCTGCACAAAACAAACTGAAACTTTCGCCTTTTTCGCAACATCCATGATCGAAATGTTGGGATAACGCTTAAATTGGTTCAATACCACCTGGCCTTCTCCGGATTTGATGTGCCACGTTTTTTGCCACTACCATTTTTCCGCTTGGTTGTCTTACGGTCCTTGAATGTTTTGATCACATGAGATACGGTTGAATGTACGATTCCGAGCTGTTTTCCGATCCATCGATGAGAAGCGTTTGGGTTTTCGAAGTGAGTGCCCAAAATTTGTTGGCGCACTATTTCTTCATGCGAAGCCATCACTGAAATCACTCAACCGATTTTCACGAAACTCATTACACAATTGACACAACACAATGAAATACATTCAGTTAAAATTTCAATAATTTTTACCCACACGCTTAAAAGTTACGAACAATTGCATGTGTCCAAATTTCATCAAATACAGTCTTAAGTACTCCAAGTCTTAAGTTTTCCAGTCAAGTTTGTTGAATTGTTGTTTGATGCTGTCCTTTATGAATTCCGCTTCAACTTTCCTGACGATGTTGGCAGGCGTCGACTTATAACTTGCCAATAGTAATTAATTATTTATCGTTATTGCTCTGCTTAAGCTATACATTTTATTCTTCAGCAAATAAAAGCTCAAACACATGTGCGAAGGAATAAAAAAAAATAATAACTGAATTCTAACTGTTCAACTAACTGGGCAAAACATTTGAGAACATGGGAGCACGGAAGATACGGACTTCCCCGTTCACCTTTTGCTCTGATTTATTTCTCAATTCAGGGAAGGTAATATTAGGAACCTTTTTTTTAAATCAAGATGTGAACCTACAATGAGCTTGAAAAATCTCGGCAATCAAAGTTCAATGTGATGTCCTGTATCCAATGGAGCATTTTGATCGAAATATGATTAGGGTCTATGTTTAACATCATGCATACCAAAAAATTTCTAAATTCGTTCCAAAAGATCTGTTAAACCTAGATGGCGCTCACCGTGCAGTAAAAGATACGATTGCATTGCTTGTTGATTATTAGATTATACATCTCGCAAAGATTGAATCTGGTCAATGTAAAGTTCCAATTTTAAGAATAAATTAGATTTGCCGTCTAGTACGTTGATTGTCGATGAATTTTCGGCTTCAGAGGATGTCACAAGTGTGTAAAAAGGGGTTTAATTTTGTTTGTTAAAACAAAAACTCTTTCAAAGCGCAGTAGATAGACGTGAAACTACGAAGCAACAGCTATGTTGAACAGACGGGTAATATATTCCGGTTCAATCTAGAAATGTTCCGTTAAAAGTTCCCTTCCCATAATTACCTAAATTTTTCACACAATCATATTAATAAAAACATGATAAACGCATCTAATGATATGCAACTTCAACTTCTTAGGTGGCTGAACCATTACTCCGATCATGAAAACATACTAGTTTCCTCCAACGGGAGGCAATTCATTGACATGCTCTTTATTTTCATACAACCGTGGTACAAATCATCTCTGCAAGCAAACATTTCCGGAAACATTGCAGCAACAGCCCCAAGAAATCATATCAGACACAAAAATAATCCAATTTTAAATCCAAGGATAATAGCTACAGTCCCGCGCGAGTGCAAATTTAAAGGTTAATTTGGATCATAACAGCTCCGCGTCACCAGCCGCCAGCCGTTTCCTTCTTCGCAAACCAAACCCGGGCATACCACTGGTACCGCTTCCGTTCGGTTCCGTGTTGGTTGTTTGATACTGGCAAAAGTCACTCAGCTTCAGCCCCCCGGAAGTGTGAGATCCACCAGGGGAGGCTTAAATATAATTACTTTCATTATCATCCAACTGCACTCTTAGTTGAGAATTTTTTCTGAAGAAAATCTTGAAAATTTTTCCTTTTTGCTTGCCTTTTTACTCCCAGACGAAATGTTTCCCCTTCTTGAGCAATTTCACTCTTTGGTGGAATGCAAAGCTTTGCTTGTTGCACAGTACGAAAAAGCCCGTGTAATTTTCAATGCGCTTGGATTGGCTGCCGTCTATTTTTTTTCTCATAGTGTCGGTATCCTGAGCGGCACTGCATTTGCACTGCAGACGGAATTCGTCCCAGGACTGATGGAGGAAGCTTGCAGGAGCGAGATAAAACAATACCAACCGGGCGGCATAGCGCGAACAAATGTCTAAGTGAGTATGAACCGTTTCTTCATCTTCTTGCTCTTGAAGCTAGACAGGAAAGGGTCGAAAATGCACCAGATTCCCCAGTGGGTCTTACTCATTAGACTTCAGAAGGCATGATTCTGAATATCGTCTAAGAAATTAAATATTACTAATTATTTTCGAAGAAAAATTCTTGTTCATAGTCGTTACGTTATATAATTTTTTTGTTTAATTAGTCCGCATGGTCCCAGCACGCAATTCATCCCTGCTAAACCCCTTAACACTTGCAGTCGGAAGTGAAACCGGAAGAATTTCATAATTTATTTGTGTAAAGCGGAATTAAAAGCCTTTCTGCAGCAGAATTTTTCCGCTTCCATTTCGCTCACTTCCGCTAACACGCTTCCAAGGCTTGTACTTTCTTTTGGCTGCTGCAATGAAATAAGTGCAGCCGTTCAAGGATGTGGTGCTGAGAAGCGAAAAAATCCTTGATAATATTCAACAAAAAAGATTTCCATGCAAATGCAAATTTGTACTCCGGATGCTACTGTCTGGAGAGTTTCTCTTGTTGCCAACTATCGCATCGGCAGCAGCAGCAGCACCCGCAGGTCTCGATCCTGAACCTGACAATTTTTGAAGACATTGTACATTCGGAACGAAGGATTCCGTCTGACTCGGGGGAGAAGTTAGTGATTCTTTTGCCGGAAAACTTACGTATTCAAATGAACTTTAATTAAGCCGGGCCATGGAAAGTTTCGCTTCTTTTGTCTTGATTCTATCTCGTCTCATCCCCAACCGTTCGTCGTCAGCGTTTTTCGAACCAAAGTCTACCAAGACTGATAGCGAAAAGCGAAAACAAAACTATTTTCCAGAATGAATGAATTAGAGTCGACAGAATGGGCCGAATTTGCCACATCAACCGAGTGTGATGCTCGTGAGGCCGTGAAAAGCATGTTAATTAAAAGAGATTTTATCTCATATTCGAGGATGACAAAAGTCAGGAATGGTTTTGCCAAAGGTGAAATCGCATACTTGATCTTGGGACACAAATTAGTGAAACGAACTCGAGAAAAAATGATGAAAAAGAATATTTTGTCGATGAAAGGGTGTTTCTGTACCCCTCAATGTTTTCGAATTCAGTCATGCATCGCGTGAATTCGAACTATTAAAACTACTAAAAACTGGTCAAATCAAATGTCATCAACGTAGCAAAAGTGTTCGGGGAACATTTGTCGACTGACGGAAAGAATTAGAAAGCTGGAAACTGCATCGACGACAATGATTGTTTTCCCTCCTTGTTAGGAACGTATTGCCACTGCATCCATTGCACAGTGGGACAAAATGTGGGACTCAAATTACCACCAAGCAAGAAACGCCACTGGCTTGGAACCTAAACAACCAATAAATCGATTGGCGCAAGTTTGGTGTTGTGTAGAGCACAGGAAATGACCGGTTTTACCCTAAATCATCCAAAATTGGTGGTTTTTCTTCATTCTGCTCATATAGTCGCAATCTCCGCATTTTATTTTGAGTGAAAATGCAAATATTTTACAAATATCACATTTAGAAACATAACAAAGATAATTTCATGCTGTGTCTGGCCCGTTTAAACCCAATTCATCCCTTTTCTTTAATTTTTATTGTTTCTTTCCGAACAACAGCCATCGTAATAAATTATTTTCGCTGGAAAAGTGCGTATCCTATAGTAACATCTGCAAAGAAGTAATTTGGAGCGACCTGCGTGTTTTTGGATCTTGTTGATAACCCATTTTACCTCAAATTACCATAAATTGATGGTTTTTCTTCATTCTGCAATCCCCGCATTATATTTCGACTGAAAGTGCATATATTTTACGCATATTACACTTAGAAGCTTAACTTTCATGTTGTTTCTGGTCTGTTTAACCCCAATTCATCCCCATTCTTAGATTTTTCTTGTTGTTTCTGGTGTTTCAAAAAAAAATCTAAATGGTTAAATGAATGTTTTATTATAAATCACAAAATGGTGAAATATAATTCTGTGCTATAGGCTGTATTCAACCGAACTATCATCACTGCCGTCGATCTCAGGATCCGTGATGAAAGTGCTATCGGTAGTGTAAAAGACCATCTTCCGAGAGAAGTCCTCGTCTTGTCTTTTGAGAGAAAGCCGTTTCTATTCCAGGTAAGACATCTTGAGATCCGTCCACGTCAAAGAATTCAGCTTCATATCGGTTGAATTTTCTTTAGGGAACGTATTTCACGCGAGATGAGGGTGGGTATATTTATAACACTTGTGCACCCAAATTAAAAAAGCAAGATTGTAATGCAATTTCGCATGATTTTGTTTCATTTCTCGTAATGGATCGTAACTTGGAGAAAAAATGCAACATTGGTCGTGGGCAAAAGAGCAACACATGAATTTTCTTTGAAAAATTCAATGTGTGAGTGAGGTTGTGCAATGTACTAGTGTTGAGTATACGATTGGAGTCCGGGAATTCAATGGCTCACAAAAAAAAAGAGATCACGATACGCAACCGAGATTCGAACCGATGTAGCCTTCGACATGGCTCTAGACAGCAGCCATTCAGCCATTTTAACTAGATGAAATGAACTGTATAAAAGCACAACAATTGCTTCGATTGACAAAGCACTCGGTGATTCAGCAATGAAGCAAATGTCTCTCACACCCACTTAAATAGCTTCGTTTATTTCATAAAGAACGGTAAACTTAGAGAGAGGAAGATAGGAGTGTAATGACGAGTGAAAATAAAAAATAGAGAACTTGACAGCGGAATTCTAACAGTGGCCAATAGCGTTGCGGCACTATTCTATGGTATAGTCTCACCCATATTGAAAAGTTGTTGAAGGTTGAACAAAGACCCAACGGTTGCTTCGACTTTCGAGGCACTAAGCACACAGCGATAAATTTGTTTCGAGGAATCTGTGTGCTGCAAACCGCTGACACACTCTTGTATGGCTTCGTTTACACCATAAAACGCTCTGTGGATCATGATGGGCAAAATTACCTTTTCTGAATCATGCAAATTTCTCAAGATATGATTGCAAAAACTGCAAGTCTAGGATTTTTTTTCAATAGGGCGAATCTAACAATGAGAGGCTCTCTTCTCTCTTTCATTTATTACAGTGGAATTATAAATCTTTTGAGGAAATCTTAAGTACAGATAGAAACACATCAGTGCTGGCTACCATGCTCTACAAATAGTTGAACGAAAAACGTAACGCTGAATGAAAGAGAAAGTAATCAAAGAGAATCTCTCAATTGCAGATTCGCCCTAATGAAAAAAAACCCTAGAATTGCATTTTTTGCCACCGTTTTAACTTTTGGAAGTGGCTCCGCTCTACACTCTACTCATCAACGAAGTTCATCGTATAAGGCTGAAGAAAAACAAGTAAATAAGCGGTTGCACTGCTGAAGTGTGTTTTATTGATGCGCTTTTCAAAGTCAGATATACGTAGATGTCTAATTAGGCGTGAATTAGAGTTTTATGCAATACTTTTATAACTATTCTAGACTGAAACTTATGTTTAACTCACCAACCTTAACAAGAATTCTGGCAAATGCATGTACTTGTGGGCGGAGGGGGATAATCACTTCACAAATTGAAATTAGTTTGCGATCTGTTTTTCTTGTTCAAGGAGAAGCCGCATATCCTTCTCATGGTCGAGATTTTTAGGAGAAAGCGCTAGACTACTAATTAGTCGGACATTTTCAACAAGAGGTTGACTTATTCCAAGAATTATTGAGGTTCTTTGTGGATCTGCCGGAAGACGACGTGCCATCTTGCCATTATTACTACTTCCGCTTCCTCCTATTTAAGGTCTATTCACACTTACTTCAGAATTATCCTCCAAGGCGCCTGCGATTTCACGAGCCTTCACCTTTACAACTAGATTCACTTGCGCTGGGTGTCCTTTTGTTTACTTCGGTGCAGAAACTCTTATCAACCACTCGACAGTATTTAATCTGGAATGGAAATAGGAAGGCCTCACACGCGGATCAGCTCCTGCTGAACTGAGCGGACATGCATGCGTATTCCTATTGCTTGTTATCACGTTCGCTGCGAAATTTTAATTCGTGACCCTATTCCGTGACACATGCAAGAAGGAAGCTGGTTGTTATTTGCGTCCAACTCATCAAAAAAAAACTCAAAAATGTTTCTCTCGAACAACATTCATCTCCTTCACCCAGCTCAGGTTCGACAAAATGTGCCCGACTGAGGGTACGGAATGGCCTAGTTAACATCTTCACACTCTGTTTACAACTTTAGTGACATCACGTGTCTCCGATAAAAGCGAATCACCTTGCTTCAAAATTCTACCTTGATTGTTATGTCGCTGAATCAGCACCAGCAGAGGCATGCAGAATACAACCCGCAATTTTCGCATTCAAACATCCTGATTGACTGAAAACGTTTGAATTCGTATCCTCTTTAACACGAATACGAATTATATCGCGGGAATATCGCATATTTCAAAGAGTAGCGTTGAATGACAAATACTCTGTGTCTCAGTTTGACGGAGTTTGTTGTGGAATAATTGAATTAAAGAATTTCATAAGCCAAAAAATCATAAATGTTGTGCCTTCTAGCACAGACGTCAAAAATGAGCAATAACCGTTATGGTAGAATATCCATTACTTATGGCTTTTGCTTTCTAAGATGCTGCTGGTATTAAAACAATAATGACACATTAAACATAAAATTACAAACCATTTTATTTCAAATAAACGCTCAATAGAATAATATTCACTTTCGTCGAAAAATATATTGATGATGTGATAAGTATGGTATTGTTATAAAAGTACACTACATAAATAAAAGTGCATTGTACAATAAAACTGGCTTACAATTAGTAGCGTCGTCCTACGTCATCGTTTCACACAATCCACAGGGGCTTATAGTTCTTGCTTAACGCAAGTTGCGTTTTTAACATCAATGATGTTTCTTTGATCGCTTGCTTTTGTTTTTGACCTCGGTTACCTGACAACAAGATACTAGAGACCCATTATTTAGCATCAGCTGTACCTTTGTTTAAACTGGGTTTGCCGTATTACGTGCTTTTTGTTAAGCAAACCGCAACAATTTCTCTGATGACATCTCACTTATCAATATTAAAGGACTCTTTTAGGATAATCAAGTGTCCAATAAGATCTACTGAAGAAATGCAGAACCAATTGAGATTCAGAGCATTATTTCTACATCCTGTAGTATAAGTTGATGCGAAGGAAGCATCTGGTAATTTTGAAGGAGAACTATGCATTGCCCCAGTTATAGTAATATAAGGAGGCCTTTGCACCTTGTTCAGTTTCTGTCGTGTATTTAGCTGTTTAGTCTTCGGTTACCAGATAAGGGGAGGCATAGGGGATTCTGGGCTTGACGTTTGTTGAGTATAGCCAGTGAATCATATTAGGTTTAAGGTCCCAAAAGGCCTAGGGTCTTTCAAAAAGTTTTTTTTACAGATCCAGCAGGTATTGGTTGCCTTTCCTATTTGTTTGTCAATATGACTGTTCAAGAAATATGACGCTTGATTGCCACGCAAAGTGATGGTATGAAAAGTTTGACAAAAAAAAGTGTGATGAAAATTGAAAAGTACCTGAACCACAAGGTTCATATTATTCATTTTCTCTTGTATTTTTTTGGCAGCTATAAAAATACGGACAATTAGCTGTTCGCGAGTATTGATTGTCACCGAATACACCTCTTCCTTCAAGAACCCCCACGAAAAGAAGTCCATGGGAGTCAAATCCGGACTCCTTGGGGGCCAATGAATCGGCCCATTCCGTCCAATCCACGGTTCCCGGTAGTTGGCGTTCAGAAAATAGCTTACCGCATTTGTGGAATGAGGTGGGGCTCCATCCTGTTGAAACACTAAGCGCCGTCGCACAGCAAGTAGGACATCCTCCAGCAAGATTGGAAGCTCGTTCACTAAAAATTCCAAATACTTCACACTGTTTAGCGAACCTTTGATAATGTACGGCCCGATGAGCTATCGGTGAATTGTACCGGCCCATACATTAAGGGAAAACCGGTTCAGTGTTTTTGTTTCTTTGACCACTCTTGGGTGTTCAATTGCCCACGTGTGGTCATGGTGGATATTGAAGTATCCTGAACGGGTAAAGGTGCACTCGTCGGTCCAAAGAATGCTTTTACCTCGAAAATCCGGATCTTTCTCATCGTGCCATCAGCAGGAAGCTGGGAATCGTACGTTCTACAGTGTCTCGTGTTTTAAATCGGTACCACGAACGTTTGACCATCGATCAAAAAGAAAAAAGTGGCACAAATGGATCCCCGCATAGTGTTAAGGATCACAAACGGGTAGTTCAAGCTTTCAAGAGAAATCCCAACAGTTCAGTTCGAGATGTGGCAAAGAAACTGAATGTAACCAAAACTTTTAAGCAAGATGCAAAACAATGTGAAAGACTACACATTTACAAAGTCCAAATGGCACCTAATCGCGATGAACGGCAGAATACGGTTGGTTAAACAGCTCTACTCCCAAATGTTGACGACAGACTTCTGGCAGCTTCCAGGGCTCCAGTTTTTCACTGCTCATCATAAATTCGATGTCCCTGAAGTCTTTAGAAGGCAGAAGATTTCAAAGTTTGCCAAAAAATATATGATTTGGCAAACCATTTGCTCGTGTGGAAAGCGGAGCACCCTATTCGTGACAACTGGAACGGCCAATGGGCAGGTGTTCTTAAAGGAATGCCTCCAAAAGCGTCTATTTCCTCTTCTGAGGTCACATGGTGGTCCTAAGATTTTCTGGACGGATTTAGCCTCCTGCAATTACTCAAAAGAAGTTTTGAAGTGATGCAAGGTTAAGGAAGTCAATTTCGTACTCTCCCCCGAACGCACCAGAACTGAGCAATTGAAAAATACAGTGACCGGCGAAAAAAAAGATCCATCGAGCCGTATACAGGCATAGATATCTTTATAACTTCGTATAAATAGCAACTTTCTTACCCGTACTGTACATATTTGGCATCATGAGGCTTAACGTAAAAGTTTGAATGTACATATTCATCTCAGCCAACTGCATGTGAAAAATGAAATAAGCTTGTGTTTACGGTATGTCAATAAAAAAGATCCACAAGGAAAAAAAATACTTTCCGTGTACATCCACTTAGCTTACCCCTTGTTGATCATTTTGACATTTCTTTATTTACATCCATCACAGATAATTGCTACAGTTGTGAGAAGTAAGTGAGTTTAGCCCAAGTGACGAGTTTTTTAAGAATCGATCATGGGAGGAAAGAAAATAACAGTCCAAGTTCGAAATCTTATCGTACGTGATTGCTTAAAAAGCAAATCTCAGCGCAATGTTGCCGGAACGTATGGCGAAAGCCGTGGTGCAGTGCAGACAATAGATTTAAAACACCAAAAGCTTGGAAGTGTCGCAGATCGAATAGGATGTGGACGCAATCGCAAGTCTGATCACCGTAAGACACTAGAATCATCCGAGAAATGAAAAAGGATCCGTTTGTTACCATCCGTGCGCTCAGAGAAAAGCTAAGCCTTTCGATATCCGATCGTACAGTTTGGTGACGCATTAATTTTTCGGAAACAGCCGTTCATAAGTAGTGTGAATAAGGAAAAGCGATTGCGGTTTGCAAGAAATCATATAAATAAGCCACTGGAGTTCTGGGAATGGGTTATTTGGTTAGACGAATCAAAGTTTGAGCTGTTCAACAGAAAACGACGACTGCGAGTTTGGCGGAAAAGCAATGAAGGGGTGAAGGATAAACATTTACAAGGGACCATGAAGCATGGTGGTGGAAATATTGTGGTCTGGGGTTGTTTCTCATGGTTTGGAGTGGGGAACCTGGTTCTAATCAGTGGTATTATGACGGCAGATGGGTATATAGATATTCTGAACGAGAATATGGAAGAATCTTTACTGAAAAAGGGTCTGTAAGGAAGATAATTACATTTTTCAGCAAGACGACCCAAAGCATACGGCCAAGAAAACACAAGTTTTTTTCCGTGCCTATCAGATTAAACCCTTGGAATGGCCTCCCCAGAGCCCGGATTTAAACCCAATTGAAAATCTCTGGACAATTCTCGACAAAAAAGTTGAAAAAACCCACGTAACAAACAAGCAAACATATTTTGCGACACTAGAGCAGGCCTAGAATGAGTTGGATCCACAACACCTCAGAAACCTAGTCGAAAGCATCCCAAAACGATTGCAGTCCATCATTGAAGCGAAGGGAGGTCATATTGACTATTGAAGAGTTGATTCCATTTTTTTTCGATTATTTTTTTTACTCATACATGAAGTGGATCTTTTTTCATGTCATACGTATTTTACTAAACTCCAATAATTTTGTTTTTTATTTTATGCAAGGAATACAAGTGATCGTTATTTATGTACTGAAATGGTTCGTCTATGTTTATTTTTCAGAAACATGTATAGGAATACCTTACTTTTTGAAAAAATACGTGTGTTTTTCTCAACAATAATACATCTTTATTGTTGCCTCAAGGAGGATCTTTATTTTTGCCGGTCACTGTACTGAGCCATCATGAAGCAGGCACTTTGGAAGCAGTGAAATCGGAGGAAGATATAAAAATGGATTGCCACGAAAAAAAGTGGGTCCAAATGCTGTACAGGACTTTATAAGTAGTGTTCATCTTTACAGTCTTTGCATCCTTTTTTTACAAAAACTGCGTGTAGGTCATGGTTGGGAAGGTCCTTTGTACTTTTGTCGTTCCATTTCACCTCGATTCTTGGCTACTTAGACCGCATGGGTGGTCGTATCCGGGTCCTCCACTGGGCACAAGTGTCCGTCCAGTTTCTGGTACATTAATTCGTGATTTATGCCTGAATGAAGTACTATTGTTCAAAAAGTTATAAGGAAACCCGTGTGAAAACAACAAATTAGTAGTAATTGATATTGCGCTCAATTGGCCATTTTATAATGAGGATTTTATTCCGACCTCTTGAAATAATTTCAAACTTTTGAGAGTGAGACCAATGTCCATATTTGTACCTTTTAGCTTTTGGATTATTAGTAACATTACATGAACCTATCTTATTAAATGTTTTTTTCAACAACCAAATCACAGCGTGGAGGTGCCCTGTATTGGCCAACAAATTCTCTGTACAGCCCTTCCCTTATACATCCAAAGCCAACACTTCATCACATCCAAATGATTTCAAAAGGTCGATATCGGGCTACTTACAGGACAGCGGTTTCTTCTAATAATACTCCTAAAAGTTTGAATTAGTATGTAATGAGCTTCCATTTTAAGATGTGTTATAAGAGTTAGTCGGTCAGGTTTTCCCATGCTAATTGCGTTTATTTTACAGCCATTGGTAGAAAGAATTTACCTTAGTAGTGCCCTGTACAGCTTGTTGTTTTTTGTATTCTCCCATGCGCGGAGTACCGATCTATGATGAAATTTGTCGGAAGCATACAATCTCCCATCCTTATGAGAGGCTCCAGGACCGCAATCCACCGCGAGAACGAACAGAAGAGAAAGCACTGACAGTTCCGTATAGGGCAACGGCAGGCCTCGAAACTGAAAGACACAAGCCCGAAAATGAGCGAAAGGTATTTGAACGGTAGTATCCGATCGCGCACACAATCCTCCAACAAGCCACCCAACGCAGGGCAGGCAAGATGGAGGATACCTTCCCCTAGCCCACCCCGCACCGGGCAGCCCGGCAAAAGATCACGTGCCCGATCGGACGCCTCCCGCTCGCTCCCAGACCTGCATCCCCCAATCCCAAAGCCCGCCACCACCCCACACGGAACCCCCAATACTCCTCCCCGCCCCCACCCGCTCCAGCAATAAACCACCGTCCACTCCCAGAGCCCCCCATGAAGACGGGACACCATCCGCCTCTGAGAAACCTCATCACATGGAAAGGTTTATTCTACTGCTCCAAATGGTCTTTCCTAAGCGGGCCCTCCGCGTCCTATTACTTATGTACCTGCATGTCATCGTCCGTCTTAAGTAACACTTTTCTATGGCTATGTGCTTCACTTCGAACAATCAGATTACCTCGATCAAAACATTCACCCTTTTCGAACATGTTGCAATTACATTGACTTATTATACCATTAGCAAACTAGGTATTTGTGTTATTTAGTCCATAAAACAAATGGATACACAACAACATAAGGCTTTGTGCACAAATTACGTAACGCAAAAAACCGGGTTTTTGAACCCCCTCCCTCCCCTATGTAACAATAAGTAATGCGTGAACAACCCCCCCCTTTAATTACGTAACGCTCACGGACCCCCCCCCCATTTCTCAATTGTGATAAAATCATCACAAAAACTGTTAGTGTTGTTGTTTTTATGTTTAATTCTAATATACTTGAAATTAGTAAAGATTGCAAACATCATTCAATTAATTTCATTTAAGTATCTTAAAGCTAATATAACGATAAGGAAAAACATTGCACTCATTGTACTGCATTTGTTCAGGTTAATGAATGTTCTTAAAACTGTTACAAATATTAGTTCAACAAGTTTATTCAAATGTTCTAAGTACAAACAGAAAATCATTATTGATTCAACAAAATTATTTGGTAAAACCAACAATCAGCAAAAACATTCAACAAAATTTCTTATTATTTCAATGGTTCTAATATAAAAAAAAACAACCGGTTTGGTCGAATCAATGCAAAGGTGCATTGTTTCCAAAAAGCTTATTTTTTATTCAACAATCAATGCTTTTTGTTTTCAATAGAAACGTCCTTTGCAAGCTTTTAGAAACAAAACAAAACTGTTGTTGGTTCAAAAATACATAGATATTATGGGTAAGCCGTGAGTCAACAATAAAATTTGTTAAATCTATACAGAACAATATATTTCGCAGCGTGTCGATGTGCAATTTATGGAAAATTGCGCCAATTTGTGATGCAAATCGTCATAAGATACCTTTCGTTTAGTAGATCACATTTAAATAGTACACTGAAAATAAAATTTTCGTTTATATTACGATCGAAAGAAGGACTAACAAATCTATTCGTTGTTTTTTGCAACGAATCTGATTTGTACTTTCTACGAAGCTGCCTTCGTATCAAAATCCACACGCGCAACTTTCAAAAGCACAACGAATTTGTTGACACAAAAAGAACATTCGTTCATTTTACTAAAACAATACAAATAGCTACGGGTAATTTGTTACCAATAAAAAATAAACGGCTCCTGGGTGGTTGCATGAACGACTGACAGTTCTACTTTATCGGCTCAATATATATTTGAAAAAAAAAAGGCAACCACGAGGAGTTATTCTGCTGTTCACGAAATTAATTTTGAGCATTGTACAAAAAAGGAGTAATGATAGCGTTTTGTTAGAAGACAAGCAATATTAATGTTTCATATAATTTATAAGACATTTGTTCTACGTGCGTAATCCATGTTTACGAAACGAGTGAAAGCTAATTTACGCAAATTAACCAAAATTTAAAACTATGGCGATAATTGGTGCTGTGTACCAGTTATGGCAAACGTAATTAATAAAACAAAAATAAAGTTTAGAAATTGTTCTTCAAAATTTAGATTGAAACCTTTCATTTGACGTATTTTTCAGAATTTTTAAAAGTTCTCAGCTAGTATAAAATAACTCTTTTCTACTTGATGTAGAAGGAGATGTTCGCTCATCACCATGAGGCACCAAGTGTGGACAGTAATGTTTGCTACAATGGAACATATGAAGAGAAAGTGTTGAAAGTCCCGTCAATGTACGGTAGGTTGGAAATAGAATAGAAGTATTGAAAATTGAGCGAAAGGGCATGGGTAGAGTAGTACTCGAGCCAAGGACGTTACTATTGCCTAACATCCCACTGTAGGGTTAGATCAAAGCACGGATGATTCCGCCTCCTCAACAGGTTTTTCTACTAGCTACTTGTTACTTTGCTTGGCACACAGGAAATTTAATTGATGCAAATTGGTATTCACTTTTAATTTTTTTTCAAATTTGTCATTTTGTTACGTAACGATTTTAAAACCCCCTCCCCCATATGTCACAATAAGTAACGGTTGCTCAACCCCCCCTCCCTCCCCCTTCATGCGTTACGTAATTTGTGCTACGAAGCCCTGAGATTGCCACGAAAATGAAAAGTGTACTTTTAGTCATTCCCTAAGATTGAAAGTAAGAAGTCTAAGAGTGAAGTGACGCTCAACCCGCCAGTATCACACCTGATGTTAGTGCCCAACTGTATAAACGTTCTACCGACGTGGCAACGAAAAAATGAGTAGAATATGTGATACTTTCACTGCTGGTCAGAAGTCTTGAGTCTCGCATGCGGGTTTATAACATGCAGAGATAAGTCCTCTCACCGTCGGCAAGGTGTGAACTTTGACCCACGAGCGGGAACAAGCATGGGAAAATATTCATAACATGTTTAATTTTACTCCCTGAAAGTTTGAAGATGATGGGTTGAACGGGCGAATTTTGCTAAATATTTTTATGTGTCGCAATTTGATTCCGTACACCCTCTAACTTAACCATAGTTTCGGATCTTTACTGCATTGATCAATTACAGCCGGCGACAACGCACATAACCTGCCAAAAACGAAAAATCAATTTGATTTTTAAGAATCAACAAATTGAATATGATCAACAGGATAACATGATGGAAAGAACTTACCCGAATCGTAGATTACAGCCGTTAAAATATGGCGAGAGACGTATCGAGCCCTCCAATCGCCTTCCACATATATCACTTGGTTCCACATGTACGCCACCATGTTCGATCTCCTTCGGTTGAACATCAGCATCCTAAAAAGATCTGGCTTCAATGCAGTTCCGTTCCAACACAGTCTTCACGAACGGTAGCCTGGTGGCATGGTGCCACATAACCGAATCAAACGTCAACACACACTGCGACAGCGCAAGTTCGCTGGAACCACTCTTCGCACAGTCACTTCCGGTTCACTTCCAATCATTGAACCAATGTTTGATTTGAATATTTTGCATCGTGTACTGAAATGTTTACGCAAAATCGAAGAAGCAAAAGAAAAACACATCAATTCAACAGCGCAGCTTGCTGCGATCCATCAAGCACTCAAGAATGGCCAGTGACTTGGAATTGAATGTGGTTAGATTAGTCAGACTGATGTTTTAATTACATTAATTGGATAAGTTCAGGCTTTCATACACTAATTTTATATCTGTTTTTTTTTTGTTGGGGCGTAGAACCACTGCGTCACTGAGTTGAATTTTCGTTGTAAACGGCAAACGGTATATTTTGGTTAAAAATGGATTAAATTTGATATGCAAATAACGAAGCGTAAATTTGTATGTACATACAGAACCACAACATTAGTTATTTGTTATTTGAAGACGATCAGAACCAAAGCCAGTCTGTCTCACTAATTGGCTACAAAGTTCAAATTAAGAAACTCAAATCAATGGCTGAGGGATTTCTAAATTCTTCCGGCACTACATGTTAAATCCGATGTTACACGCCTACCAATGTTTGCATAAGGACTCCATCTCACACCCATTTATCAGCATCCAACTCGCATATCAAAAGCACTCATTTCAAGTCTGCTTCACAGATTAACGCCTTCAGTGTAAAGTTTCCGGTTTGAATCTTAAAGAATCTTGAAGCATACGAGCAAAGCTATGCAAATACATATTCCCCCGAAACATCCAGCAAATTCAACAATGGCATGGCAACTTAACTTGTGTTTGCTGAATGCCTCGAGGCTTTCAGAATACCATCGTTTCCATCAGTCATTTCAACAGCGAACAGTGAGTGCTAAAAATACTCTCTCCGCTGCCGCCGCCATCTTCATCGTCGTCGTCGATGTCGGATTCTTCTTCTAGTTAGAAAATCATGCCTAATGGCTAAAGCTCGATGGAATGCGTAATTTGTCTGTTCGTCCTTTGTTTGAATTTATGACAGCAGAACCATTTGTTTGTCAAGTACAAATATAATCGTTGTTATTTGATCATGCGAAGACAAGACGATGTTCGAACATTTTCGTGTGCCATAATTGAAGATTATCATCACTGCGTGGGCAATAAGTTTGGTCGTTGATAGTAAGCACTTCGGCCAAATTTTTTAAATTATTTTTCATCCTCCGGATTAACTTGTTATGAATACCTTAGCAGTTATGCTAAGAAGACGACAGTAAAATCCCACGGAAAAAGCCTTCATCAACTGCCTAAGCCACAGCTACCCAAATCATCTCGAAGATTTTAATCTCCGGGCTGACTGCTAATCACATTGCACGATTACAATCTCTCGAACAAAAATTAGCACAAGTAGCAGCAGCAGCAGCAGCAGTAATCGCTCCTCACTTGGATTATTTGCATTTAGAACTTACACAGTCGTTTCACCCAAAAAATAGTTACCGCTCCAAAGAAGCAAACTCAAAGTCGTCGTCTCCAACTCGAATTAACTCATTTAAGTGCGCAAACGGAATCCGGTTCGCTCATTTCGTTACGACGGCCAAGGCCCGATGGCTGAGGAGAAATTTTCCACTTGCTACCATCAGCGTTCGCGATTAGGGAAAAACTTTGGGCCAAAAGCTCGTCGCTGCTGCCAGTGCACTCACAATTCCGCAGAAAGCGGCGAGCTTCGGGGAAAGGAGAACGAAAAGGGACAATAATTTTAATTAGGAAACATTAAGACACACTGCTGCTGCTGGTGATGGTGGTGGTGGTCGGTCGTTTTGTTCAGTGTGACCAAGTCGAAAAAGGAAAGAGTCTTTGAGATATCATGCGTAGTGCCTGATTTTGGATAATTTTGTTTCAATGTAGCAGTGGCAGGGTCGCATAGTTCAAATGTATCGGAGTGCTAGGGAATGCAAAGTGAACCATTCGGGTAAATTATTGATCAGTTAAGATTATGCTTCTGTGAATGGTTCCAAGGCCAAAATGAGCACAACGCTTAGTCATTATGTATCGTTGTATTAGCTAAAATGATTTCGTAAACAGTCACCTGTAAGTTCATATAATCATACTTGTTTATCACCTCAACTATTCCCTGTTCAATGTCAATTTGAACTCGTTGTGTGATGCTTAAATAACACTTCTTAGACTCTTCTTTCGCTTACGTATATTGTTACGGATGCTTGAATGGTATGTCATGCATCTCTAGACTCATATTATCCCAGTGTCCTAGAAATAGAACAAATGGCTTCCAAATTACAGTTCAAATATTTTGAACATGATATTTAAATACCGTTTTTACTTAACTCAGTTCTATACATTGTGTCTTTTACATCTAGTTAAATGGTTGAAAGGACTTCGTAATTTTTCACCAGATGAGATTTATACTTGAACAAAATTTACTTCTCTTGATAGCACTGTGAAATTACTCTAAACGTTTTACAATGTGAGAGATTGTTATGTAATTT
>JASCZW010010648.1:0-35573 GCA_034211315.2 Aedes japonicus | reverse complement strand
ATATATATATATATATATATATATATATATATATATATATATATATATATATATATATATATATATATATATATATATATATATATATATATATATATATATATATATATATATATATACAGGCATACCTCGATATAACGTAACCTCGATATAACGTAACCTCAATATAACGTAACTCGATATAACGTAACTTTTACCTCGATATAACGTAACTTTTTTTCCCTATTTTTTGTAGTTTATTGTTAGCGTGATTAATCTACCTGTATATTTTTGTTTTTAATTATTTATAAATCTGTCCACGCTCAATCGAATCAACTTCACAGAGCCAAGTTTTCATATTTATATACATCAGGTATCTTAGAAATAAAGTTGTCCATTCTTAGAACTAAAGATGTCCATTCTTTTGATCCGGTCCATTTGAAAAAAAAACAGCCCTAATACACTTCGAGTGTCCTTCAACCTATTGCCAAACTGTAAAATGAACCGCTAGCTATTTTGACATTTCATGTCCATCGGTGGCCACATCCGAAGTGCAATTGAAATAAGATTGTACTAGGATGGGATGTACGATTGAAGTGAGAAAAGGGACTTGGCTAGGTTCCGCTATCGGGGAAGGGTTGGTAAAAAGTTGCTTGTGATGTTGCGTGCAATGCTTCAACATGGTTTGTATATGCCGCCAAAAATCTGTTTTCTGTGAATTCTTTATTTTTATGTATGTAGTAGGAAGCTAGCTATTAAAACTTCCTTATTATTGCACAACTCATAATTCAAGAAGGTCGACTAAGTTGAAGGATTTTGAAAAATGGATCGTGTGTCGCCTAAGCAAGACAAAATAATGAAGAAGTACAAAGTTCGGTCTGTATCTACCGTCTATGCCATGCAAAGGACAACTTTCTAAAACAAAAATTGATCAACTAGGAGAAATGTGTAAGAAACTAAAATGATATTCCCTGAAAACAACATGTTTTGTTTTGAATTAATAGCAAAACGAAAGCGTTCAAATATTCCTCGATACTCACAGATTGACGAAGCTCTCTACATCTGATTTTTGCAGAAATGCTACAAACTCATGCAAAAAAAATTCATCAACCAAATGGTTGGAATAGGAGAACTCGGAAGCCGTGGTTATGTGGAAAAAAATAACAAAACCCAACGGCATTCGCTTACTGAAAATCAATCTTTTTCAAAAGATCCCCAACAAGAACATATGTAGAGAGAAACGCGACCCTTGCATCACACTTGTTGCAAATCAGTTAAAGTTACTTGCATGCAACTCAATTAAGTCACAATCAAGTTACTGCAACCAATAATGTCATTTTTGTGTTGTTTGGGAAATCAACAAAGATCGCATAACGTTCATGCCTTGCAGCAACATGGATGGGTTTCTCAAATTACCATTAATGTTGATTAAAAAGTCTCACAGACCTCGAGCATTCGAACACCTTATGAAGTTGCCTGTATACTACAGGGCATCCAAAAGTGCTTGGATGGCAAAGGAGCTCTTTAAAGAACAGTTTTTTGGGGAATTCATTACGAAAGTGACCACCTTTCTCAAGTCAAAAGGGCTACCCCTAAGAGTCGCTCATTACAATGCAGATGAGCTAAAAACTGCCGATGGATCAATTTTCACCATCTTTCTCCCGCCATTCTTCAACCGATGAATCAGAATATCATTCAGATGTTTAAGACGCGCTACAGGCATCTGATGATGCAGGAAATTCAAATTCGTGGAGGAGAATTTGACGAGTGCATGAAGAAGATCAACATAAAGGACTTAATCTTTTGGGTCGCTCAAGCGTGGATGGTAGTTCCAGCTGAATCAAATCGCAAATCTTGGAACATGCGAACGCAAGATCGCAAATCTTGGAACATTTCAGAACACGTGAAATCGAAGTATGATGTACCGCTGTCGGTCGTAAGAGACACAATGAGAAGATAGCACAGACCGAAGAAATCGACGAGGAGTATGCCGATCTCGAAACGCTGGACGATGATTAGATCATCGCAAGTATTTTTCACAAAGATGCTGATGAAGACATTTTATATGACGGTGACGACACAATGCAGTTAATGTCAACGCAGAAAGAAGCCTCACAATCTTCGAGTTTTGCAGATGGTTACGAATATGTAAACGTGTCGGATAAAGCAGTCTAAAATGGATTCGATCTTTTAATCAGATACGCGTAAGAGAACAACTGCCCACTGACTACACAGTTCTCGCTGCGGCAGATAGGAAGTTGTTTATGTGTTTTAACACATCTATCATAACTCCAATCAAAAATTTATGCTTACTGGCAACCATGGACCATTTTGACTTTTTATTCGCGCACATAGTAGTCGAGAGACTTACCCCCTGGGTTGGTTGGTTGGTTCACCTTTATTTATGCAACATTAAAAGAATACTGCTAAAAGTAATATTCTAAGATAAAATGATTATATGAGAAAAAATATATAAAAAAATTAAAAAATTGAAGAAACAATAAAAGTAAAAATTAAAATTTATTAGAAGAAATTGAAAAAATATGTGTTAAAAGGGCTGGAACACCCTGCTGGGTGAATAACATTGATTTTGCGTTAATTCTTTTAAAGAAAAACAAGCTACAACAAACATGCTTGGAAAAAAAATTTTGCTTCGATATAACGTAACTTCGATATAACGTAACGAAAATAAAAATTGTGTTACGTTATATCGAGGTATGACTGTATATACAGCAATTCCATGAAAAAAAGTTATACGATCTCTCAGAATTTTATAATATTCGGTAGGATTGTTCAACATCGAAAAATATTAGACCCGTATTTTTTTATTTCGTTATTAGACTGGACCTTTCTGCGTTAGACTGGTCCAAAAAATCGTGATTTTTCAAAATCTTCAATTTTCAAAAATTTATAACTCCTAAACCGTTTAACCGATTTTAGTCATTTTTGGACATTGTATTGGTATTTTTTGAATTTCCAAGCAAAAATACGAAACCTTTGAATATATCAATTTTTGTATGAAAAAATACAAAACAAATAGTTTTTCTTGAATTTGACTGCGAGGGCCTCAACGACTCCTTGTTTTAGTATTTTTAAATGAAAGAGCATTCAATTTTACATAACATATCAAAAAATTGGAGATGTTCTGCGTGTCGTTTTGGAGATACAATTTTTTAAATAATAAATCATTACTCTTCATTTTATACATCACCCGCCTGTAGAAACGATGAAGATGCATGGTAGATTACCATGCGTCTCCATCCAATCAAACCTATGACTAATGAAATCTATGAGTTACTTACAAACTTAGTATAACATTCGAATCAGTCTTTAAGGCTTTCCGTTAACCACACAGACCAATTGCTATTTTTGACGATTACCTTTTCAAATAAATAAGGCTTTAAAATTTCAAATATTTTTGCTTAGTGTAAGTTCCAAGAAAAAAACACTTTAAAGCCGCGCGACATGATGAACATGTTAAAAAATAAGAAAAACACTTTTATACATTTATTTTTATTTATTAAGTTTTTTCATAACAATTTTATACATTTTTCTTCCGTTGAAAATGAATTTTGTTTCACAATAATATACTCTTCGTTTTGAGGCTTAAAACTATGGAATGACTGAGTCCCTGAAATTTGCTTCACACGTGTGTAACGATTTTTTAATTTTCTTTCCATTTTATTATAGTCGGATTCCGAAAAAATTGATAGTGTATTTTCGAGTCTGGCTTAGAAATAGCCCATGAATAAAGTTCTTCGGCCGTTGTTATGTGATGATCTTGCAAACTGGCTTTCGCAGCATTTCGTTTCAATACGCCTCCCAAAGCATCACAAGGGCCCTTTCCATGACAAGTAGCGAAAAAATTCCACTCGGCATCTATGCCAAAATCTTTTGCATGTTGCACAAATTAAAAGCGGTCATTTTATTTTTGTATTGGCTTCCAGATCCATCTGAGAAGAAATAAATTTTCTCTAAACCTGATAACTTACTTTTTATGAACGCTATGCATTGAGTCAAAAAGACGCACTGCGACATGATTATGTTTAGTGAAATCAGCAATTGCAATAAAACTGGTAAACTTCAAATCATTTGATTCTTCATCTTTAAAATAAATAGCACAAGGGTGAATAGTACATTGAGCGTTTGCCCAATGAAAGCCTTGAACTGCATCCTGCACAACGAATGAATAATTCTCCGAAAAATCACAGATTATGATACACTCAGTAGCTTTTAAATTGTTTTTCACGTGTTTTAAATAGTTTGCCTGTCGCTCAGCTGTAAAGTTATGTGGCAATAAATTGAGTAATTTTTCTAAAAAAGTATCAATAAATTCTTGTGTGTCCATTTCAACTAAGTCCAAACTGCATCTTTCTGCTTGACGCCATTGTTTAAATTGTAATGATTGATATATTGGGAAACATCAAACTCTTGCATAATCCTATATGTAGACCAACTTTTGGGCAGTGTGGTTAAAATCCTATACCGCTCATTGCTATCTTTTGTTTCCTTAAATTTATCCTTAAGCTGTGTTAGCATTTCATTATCGTCAGACAAAAACGTGTTATTGGTGGTACCGATCGATTCATAGCTGGTTGTTTCCAATGAGCCTGTAAATAAATATAACAAATTATTGATTAAAAATTGATTGATTGGAAATCATGCAAATAATTTCTATTTTATTATTTACTTTGGTAGGGAAAAGGAACAATGCCGGACGGTCCTGCAAGGGCAATCGTTTCGTGACTGGTTGCTTCGCACGATTCTAAAAGAATGTAAAAATAAAAATGTTCCAGTAACAATTGCAAGAGAAGAATTCAAATTAAAACAGAATTATATGAACTTTTATATAACATACCTGTAGTGCCTATACTGGATGGTCCTGTAATGGGTTCTTCGGTCATGGTATCAATGTGCTTATACAATTTCTTGTAGCAACTTTGACAAATGAAAGAGCTACTCTCATCAATTTTAACCTTTTTTTCCACAGCATGGTCGTACAATTTTGCGTTGATTTTTCTGGAACACGAACTCAACACCCAAACACTACAAATTGAACACTTACGTTTCATTTTACGATATTCTTTGATATAACTGTTCTGATATGATACTTTGTTTTCAACTGGTAACTTCTTACATAAATTTCCGTGTTTTATATGATGTTTATATTGTACCTACGATCAAGTGAAGTGAACTGCAGCCTAGACTACAATAGGTATTGAATTGTTTCTCGGCTGTAGCGATCAGGTCTATTTGCAGACGGGAGCGAGTAGAGCGGAATTTCTAAAGCGAGAAAGCAACAGAATAACAGATAACGCAAGCGAGCGACGAGTATGAAATGAAAGAGATGTTGTTCACTCTGCTGCTTCTCCGCTTTAGAAATTCCACTCTACTCCCTCCCGTCAGCGAGTAGACCTGATCGCTACAGCCGAGAAACAATTCAATTCAATCTCACAGGTCGATAAACATTCTACATCTACAGTAGGTAGTCAATACGTATCAACGGTTCTTCTTTTAAATAATAATACCAATGCCCCTCTGTGTAACGAAAAGAATGTTAGGTAATCAAATTGTCAATATCTACCTAAAGTCTCATTAGTCTTAGTTGCTATAATATTATATAATTATGTCAAGTAAATATTATTTATTATATAATATTTACTTGACATTCTGTGACCTACTCATAGATTTCATTAGTCATAGGTTTGATTGGATGGAGACGCATGGTAATCTACCATGCATCTTCATCGTTTCTACAGGCAGGTGATGTATAAAATGAAGAGTAATGATTTATTATTTAAAAATTGTATCTCCAAAACGACACGCAGAACATCTCCAATTTTTTGATATGTTATGTAAAATTGAATGCTCTTTCATTTAAAAATACTAAAACAAGGAGTCGTTGAGGCCCCTCGCAGTCAAATTCAAGAAAAACTATTTGTTTTGTATTTTTTCATACAAAAATTGATATATTCAAAGGTTTCGTATTTTTGCTTGGAAATTCAAAAAAATACCAATACAATGTCCAAAAATGACTAAAATCGGTTAAACGGTTTAGGAGTTATAAATTTTTGAAAATTGAAGATTTTGAAAAATCACGATTTTTGGACCAGTCTAACGCAGAAAGGTCCAGTCTAATAACGAAATAAAAAATACGGGTCTAATATTTTTCGATGTTGAACAATCCTACCGAATATTATAAAATTCTGAGAGATCGTATAACTTTTTCTCATGGAATTGCTGTATATATATATTTGTAAGTTTGCATGACAATGATTAACAATTTAGTTTTGTCTAGTACTTACGTTTAGTCCCCTTTTATTATTAAATAGAATCTAGTTGAAGAGCGGAAACGGGGCACTAATCCAATTCTAGGCTAACATTCAGGTTAGCTCGCCGGGTGTCGTAATCTTAGATTCTAGAATCGTAGTACTTTAGTTTTAATGTAGTTATAAGTTTAGATATTGTTGTAGATACTCACTAGATAGTAATTCAATTATAGTTTGATTATAGTTAGTTCTAACTATGAAATAATAGCTTAAATATAAAAGGTAGTAATAACCGCACGTTGTAGCTGTCTTGTTTTTTGTTATTGTCTCATCCGATTGCTTACCAGTTCGATGTCATACCCGATTACCTGTCGTTTTCAGCCGACCGTCAGTAGCGTTCATGTGGTGTTGGAGTGAACTAGCAGCGGTCGAGGGGTCGAGGGATGGCTAACACATATATTAATCGTTTTCGTATATGTCAACTTACTACGGGAACTATTTATCGGGCAGAATGGCGTGCACAATAATTTGTGCAGATCCCCGTAGCCTTTAAAGTTAAGTGTGACCTTTATGCCTATTTTTTTTATTTGTTCTTCAGACCCCGTCGGTTTTGATATTTTTTCTCAAATATTATGATTTAATTCTTAAACTTGAGTTTATTTCCTCTTTCATAATCATTACTAAAAATACAACAAAAGATTCGACACAACCCTCGACATACTTTTAGATCAAGAATTCAAACTTAATCTATTTGTGATATTTACATCGTTATATGTAATTGAGTGATATAAATCTAGTTTTAATTTGAAAAAAATATTATGATTTGTCAAATTTGAGATGTCACAGAGGAAAAATGAGTGCAGAGTGAAATAACCATTGTTTCATTGTGTTCATATTTTATTTTCGACTACATTACATACTTACTCAATTTCAACCTCGGCATCATAGGTTCCCTCCTCTAGTGTTTGAATGTGAATTTCCGAGTGATGATCTGCAAGTTCTTCCATCGTTGAAAAGCAATCATCGCAAAGATCGCACGTGTACATTGGCTTGTTTTGCACGTCGACCGATTCTTCTGCTGGTTGATGGAGAATTTCTGCTTTAATTTCAGTCGTTGTTGATTTGCCCACCCGTATTCTGCAACTTTTAAAATGCCTGTTCAGCAATGTTTTCCTCGTGTAGGGTTTTCCACAAAGACCACATTTGTACGGATAGTTTCCAGAATGACCAATTTCATGTCGCCTTTTATCGGAAAGATAACCGAATGCTTTCTGACAGAAATCACATCGATACGGTTTTTCCTTGGTGTGTACTCGCATGTGAGTTTTAAGGTTCGTTGCACACTTGAATCCTTTATTGCACTCTAAGCAAGAGAATTGAATGTCAGCTGAATGCGCTCGAAGCATATGCACGTTGTAGTTACTTTTTTGGAAAAATCTTTATCACAATTGGTACATTTGTATGGCTTATCTGAGGCTCCATGCAGTAAAAGATGAGATTTCAAGTTTCCCTTTGTGGAAAAATTCTTTTCACAGATATCGCATATGAAGCGCTGTTTGCCATCGATGTCCACTGCTGTAGCAACGAATTTATCTTCAGGTTGAGTTTGCTTTTTTACAACGACTTGAGGTAAATCCTGTTTCGATTGATGATTGTCTAAACGCTGTTTGAATCCACAATCCAGAAAACAAACTTCGCAGACAAATCTCGATACATTTGATTGGTTGTTGTTTTTATGAATTTGTTCTGCATGAGTGCCTAGTTGCCTAAACGGAACTAATTGATCACAGCCGCAGCAATTTATTTCAAAATTTTCCGGAAGAAGTTTGTGCAATTGTTCATGGTGTCGTTTTTTGCGAACACTATTCAAAACTAGTTGACAACTATTACATGTTCGCATTCTTCTATTGACACGATTTATTTTATGGATATTTAGCGCTTTCAGCGAACTGTGTCTCTTGTAGCAGATTTCGCACATGTACCAATCTTGAAGAGCAGTGTCTTTATCCTTGCCTGGCAAGTGAACTAATCTAGAATGATTATCAAGCTCTGCTTTCGTGCCGAACTCCATGGAACAACCGCAACACACTGTACTTTCTATTGTCGATGTTGCGATATCAAAATCACCCGTTTCAAAGTCTTCATCTATCGCTTCGTAGTCCTCATATTCGTCATATTCGTTATCCTCCAATACTTCCACTTGCATGTTGATAGATTGGTCTTCATCGTTATTGCTACCTTCATGACAATTTAAAGGTGAATCATGCCCACCCAATATATGCTCAACCTCGTATTTGTCATCAGCTTGTGCTTTGAAATGTTCACTATTTGCGACTGGTTCCGAAATTTCAGTCAATTCCTCAATTAAATATTCTTGTTCGTTGATCGGAATCTTTTGTTGTACTACTTCTTGTTTTACAATTATCATTGGCGATTCAGTATATTCAGTATTTGTATGACAATACTCTTCGTGATTGCTTACTGGGCTAGAATTTTGCACAACTGGATAGTTTGCTTCATTATCGGTCTGGTCGAAATTTGACAACTCGGTGTGCTTCATTTGCATAACTGATGCGATTTGCAATTCGGACTTGATGTTTTGAGTGGGTTCTAAAAGGACATCAGTTTCTTCCTGTAAAGCTGATTTATCTGTGATGCTTGTATTGGGTAGTATAACTTCATGTTCCGCTTTTTCTACGATGTTGTCGACAGAATTTAAGCTTATCTGACTCTTCTGAACAAGATTCAAAATCTTCCTGAGCTTTCGATCGGTTTTGCGACATTTTTCACGGATCTTGTAAGCATCCTTTAGGGCGCTTAAGCACTCACTGCACACCATTTCCGGCAATCCATCACCTTTGTTGACCTACGGTAGCAATACAGTATAGAGTCCAGAAGTCCAATAAAAGTAACTTGAGAGCTTACCGCAATTCCAGCGCAGTCAACAATCATCGCAGACGGAGTGACCGTGGTTCCTGTAGTAGAATTAAACAGCGAAGAAAAAGCGTCCCCGTCATCTTCCATGCACACTCGGCAGATATCTGTTGTATTCATTTCGTAATATAATTATTCAAACAAATCATAATTCATACAACAAATGCCATAAATACTACGTAAAGCTTATTATTATGTTACAATTTGAACCAACAGCAACAACCCTTATTTTTGTGTCATATACACGCTAAGAGCGAATAACCCAAATGAAGGTAAACAATAGCCGAACATGAAGTGCATCTAAATTAATAAATACCACACTGGCAAAAAATAAGCATCGAAATTCATAAGACTTGCCTTAAGGAAAATCATGAACTCACCCGCATAACGAAAAACAATTTGGTATATAGTCGAAACTATATTTCGAATGTAAGATATATTATAACATTTTATGTTATTGTTGTCGAATAGTTTAATCTCATTTTCACCATACAACCTCTACATTAACACATATTGTTAACGTATGCCGTATTGTCTTTAAAAGGTTTTTCATTGTTTGCACTCGGTCTGGATTATATACCAACTTTTTGGCATAGAGTACAGCAAAAAATTTGTTCGTGAAAATTGCCATTTTTTTATGGTAACCTAACTTAACCGCCTATTCAGCATATTGTTATTGGCCTTTTACCATCTGGCATATAGTTAAAACTATATAGAAGATTGTTAGTTTATAGTTGTCAACTATAAGGGCAAATGTCGTAACGATAACGGAAGCAGTCGTCAACAATAAGGGATAGGAATGGTTTGTGATTATGCGGGCACTGTATTTTGATGATGACGATGATGATGATGATGATGATGATGATGATGATGATGATGATGATGATGATGATGATGATGATGATGATAATGATGATGATGAAGGCCCTTTTCCATGTGTGTGACCATGTCATTCTCAGTTAAATTTCTAAAGGAATTCTTAAAAATGTCATCAAACCGTATTTTTAATTTCATTGTTGTTTGTGTATAAAATTCGTAAGGTATAAAACTGCACCTTAATGACTTGTTCAGACTACATGTTGGTTATAACATGTTACATGTTATAACGGTTGCTAAATAATTTCAACAATAAATTCGTCATCAAGAAAGGCTTATAAAATATTATAATAACTGCTCAGTCTGGCCAGGGTTTAAGTTTTTTTATGGTTAAATCAGGGGGTGAGTAACTCTGCCACGTTGTGTTTGTGTTGATCGTGTACGAATGTGTTTCTGGGGTGGCAGAAGGTGTTTTTGTATTTTCACAAACTACAATCGAAAATTTATGCTTATTGGCAACCATGCACGGTTCAGACTTATAATACATGCTCACAGTGCTCACATATGCATCGTCTGAATTACATTTGTGTAAGCGAGAGGGAAACAAAAACAAACAATCGATTCGTGTAAGTGGTGCCAGATATGAATTTATCTTTCATGTGGTGGCGAGTGTGTTTGAAGTGTGGCGGATTGTGTTTTTTAGGGTGGTAACACAAGGTGATCGAGTGACTTACCCCCTGGCGCATCCATTTATTCTTTCATGTGGCGGCGAGGTGTTTGAAGTGTGGTGGATTGTGTTTTTGAGGGTGTCAATACCATGTGGCCTAGTGACTTCCCAAGTAACCACAAGCATTGTATTATTGCACTTATTCAACCCAAAATCAACATCGGTAATGCGGGATCGCATCAATTAAAAAATTGTCACTGTCATGAATCGAATGTTGGTTTTCCCACTGTTTTGTTTCTTCTCGCTTGCGCTGATGTGATTCAGACCATGGACACAGTCCGTGTTCAGACGATGCATATGTGTGCATAAAACGCCCAAAACAACTGAAACATATTCATCTAGTGTGTAAGGCATCGTGGCTCAATGAGGTCTATACAGGTGGAGACAGGCTGCCCAAGTAACCACAAGCATTATATTATTGCACTTATTCAACCCAAAACTAACTTCGGTAATGCGGGATCGCATCAATTCAACAGTTGTAATGAAGCGTTAGATTAGCTTAAGAATGTAGTGATGCATTACCAATGCAATAATGCTACTTTAGCATTGTCTTATGGCATTACAAAATATATAGCATTAGTTCGATCTTAGTGGGGCCCTTTTCAGTTTTAATCCAACTTCAATGATGCACTAGACGTAATGCATATGCCTTATATTTGCATGCTATTATAGCCTCGTGGTTACTTGGGTGGTACCTTACATGGGTTGCCCCCTGAGGCTCGCCCTGAGATTTATTTTTTTCCAAGCTTGATACTCTGAGAAAAATTCTCTCGTTATACTGACAATTAAATCATGGTTTAGATGACTATCGGATATAATGGTTACAATAACCATGAAAATGGACGAATTCACCATGTTCATGGCATTCTTAAGACTTGACTTGACAATTGACTTATGATCATGGCCTGGATCATGGTAACAACCCAGGTAACCACAAGCATTATATTATTGCACTTATTCAACCCAAAATCAACATCGGTAATGCGGGATCGCATCAATTCAACAGTTGTCAAGTAGTAAAGCGTTAGATAAGCTTGAAAATGTAGTGATGCATTACCAATGCAATAATGCTACTTTAGCAATGTCTTATAGCATTACAAAATATATTGCATTAGTTCGATCTTAGCGGGGCCCTTTTCCGCTTTAATTCAACTTCAATGACGCACTAGACGTAATGCATATGCCCTATATATGCACGCTATTACCATTACAGCCTCGTGGTTTCTTGGGAAAGACTTTTCCGATATTATGGTTAATTTTCAATCAACTATTTTTAATGGGCGTTTTGACCATGATCATAGTCAGTTCAAAATCACTATACTGTAATAGTCATCCTAATCCCCAATAATGGTAAAATTGACTATTGCCCTTTGCGCAGAAAATTTTACTGTTATTTCAGCGCCATCCTCTGCGCTACTTCGGTTGTTTCTTAAATCTTGTTGGTGTCAACGACGTACAATTCTTTATGATCCAAAGAATAGTACGCCGAAAACGCGAACCAAATCAAACAAACCACCGAAGTGGCGCGAAGGATGTCGCTGAAATAGAAGTAAAATTTTCGACGCCAACAGCAATACCATAGACAGACGTTTAAGCAAGACAAAAATTACTCGATAACTTTGTGTAAATTTTCAAATCTGTAGCAATCGCTAGCGTTAGCAATCGATTCTTCAATAACGCCACATAGCTCACTTAGTCGAGGTGCCCACTGATGTGTTAAAGTTGCGGCATCTGCAGGGGGTAAGTCACTCGATCACCTTGTGTTACCACCCTAAAAAACACAATCCGCCACACTTCAAACACACTCGCCACCACATGAAAGATAAATTCATATCTGGCACCACTTACACGAATCGATTGTTTGTTTTTGTTTCCCTCTCGCTTACACAAATGTAATTCAGACGATGCATATGTGAGCACTGTGAGCATGTATTATAAGTCTGAACCGTGCATGGTTGCCAATAAGCATAAATTTTCGATTGTAGTTTGTGAAAATACAAAAACACCTTCTGCCACCCCAGAAACACATTCGTACACGATCAACACAAACACAACGTGGCAGAGTTACTCACCCCCTGGGCATCTGCTAGCATGTCAAAATATCACGCCGACGTTCGCCAAACGAAACCCGATACTGACACGATGTTTTAAGATGCAATTAGATGCCATATAACGGCTACAAAACTGACATATTTGCTTTTGGCTAGTTGCTTATGGAAGAATCCAGGTTGAAAAAAGAAGAAGACACCGAGTGGTGATAAATCTGACAGCTCCCATGTTAAAGTATAGGACGAAACTTTTAAAATGATTCTAGAAAATTCAAATAAAATTCTAATTAAAAGCGGTTTGTTGTATGATGTAAGAAAAATCCAAAACTACTAAATAAAGACATTTTTAGAAAAATAAAATATAAATCAAAATAATGCCCCTATTCTGCAGTTTAGGATTTTTCTTACATCATACAACAAACCGCTATTAATTAAAATTTCATTTGAATTTATTAGAAGCATTTTAAAACGTTCGTCCTATACTTTAACATGGGAGCTGTCAGATTTATCACCACTCGGTGTCTTCTTCTTTTTTCAACTTGGATTCTTCTATTGTCATTTGGCGATTCGTTTTAAATTGACGGTTGCGGAATTTTGTACTTGTAGTACACTGTTTGTCCAATAGCCAAATATTTGTCATAGGCAGATAGGCATCTGACAAACATCTATGATATATGTCAGCTGTCTAGCTGCCTATGCCAAATATTTGGCTATTGGACAAACAGTGTACTACAAGCTTGAATGGCTGTGGCAATTAGGCTAAGTGGCCTTGAACGCACGCACACTACAGCGCCATTTAAAACAAAGGAGAGCAAGTAAGTAGGAAAATCTTTTGGAGGAAAACAAACCATCATTCCTCTGCATGTGCTAGAAAGGGAAAGGTGATTAAACGTCAAAAAGCCTAATACCAAATTTGTCTCTGCGAACTGAAGTTTTGGTAAACTGTTTACGTCCCTTTAGGTTTTCTCATCTTATCGTGTTTGACGTTCTTGACACAAATTCAACGTGTGAGGCTAATGTGTAGCAGTGCAAATTCGTTATCTCTTCCATTCCTTTGCTGCTCAACGACTTGACGCAGGGTTTCATCAAACGATATCATTCGTTTAATACAACAGGAACAAAAGAGATGACAAATTCAATGGGTCTCGCCGGTTTACACTTCTAGATACAAGTTTGTATCGTTTGCATGCGCGTTGAAGTAGCAAATTCAGTGCCAAATTATCGCTGAATTTCCAATTTTTAAGTACATAAGCATAATTTTGATAATCTTGTGTGAATTCTCCACATCAGAGTGGTCGACAACTTAACATTGAAGGCATTATTGAATAATACTTTGTGGTAAGTTCTGGCCCAAGTACATCAATTTAATGTACTTGATTTTGTATATGTAAACAGTACACTATACATATTTTTACGAATTGTTATCTGTTATAGGTAAATCAAATTCACTTTATTATAACTATGCGAAGCAGAACCGAACTAGTCACAACTCAGCTGGAAGGTTCCGAGTTTGAGGATGAATCAGATTTTGAAGACTCAGAGGAAGATTGGAAACCGGCGAAGGGTGAACAGGTGAGCAACTTACTAACTTCTGACGATAATATAAAAACCTGAGATTCTGAATGTGATTTTAGAAACCAAAGAAAGTAAAAACTTCCGGACGCGGCCGAAAATCGACCGGTGGAAACAAAAACGGAGCAAAAAAACGTGGCCGCAAATCAAATAAAAAGGCCAAAACGAAGTCTAGTGATGAGGATATCAGTGACGATGACACATCGGAACCAGAATCCGGCACAGCTAAGAAAGCAAGAAAAACGGTACCAGAAAAGGCTGTGATTTGGTGTGGAATGTTATTATTGAGTGTTGTTTTATTCTTACAGCCTAAGAAGCAAGCAGTCTCGAACCAATCGTCAAACGTTAAGCCAACTGTTTCCCCTTCTTCTCAGCCTACAGCAGAATCTATTCCGGAACCAACAACATCAATGCTCAACACATCCGTGAGTGCAGCCAAGCCTCAGCCGCTACAACGCAAGATCGTAACTCCCTTGAAAAGCTTTCCGGATAAATGTGGCTATCTCAATCTATTCATCTTTAAAGGCGACTTGAAGGACGGTATCGTAAACAATGCTCAAGTCTGTCTATGGCGGCGAGACGGTTCAAGTTTGTTGCAAAAGTACCTACGAGATAAAACTGTTGTATCGGATATCCCGAAATTCAATTCGTCAATGGTGGTAAGTAGAAGAGTCCAAGATTATTTGATGATGTTGTTTTGAGAAGGAAATAATTTCTCATCACCTCTGCTAGAACAAAGTTGTTAAGAGAAAGTATTGGTAGTTCCGTTAGCGCATGGCAGACTGTGAAAATTGAATAGAAGTTGTTTGAAATTGAGCGGAGGGCATTGTGAGGTAGTATTTCGAAACAGGCACACAATCTTTTGCCAAGCATCCCCATGCGGAGTAGGTGAAGGCAGGAACGAATGCACCACCTAGAGCCTCATGGTGATGAGAAATTATTTCCTTCTCAAAACAACATCATCACAGATCGTTACCCCGCGTATGGGAGAATACATAGAAAGACTATATCAGCCAAGATTATTTATTTTCCACCGGTTCATTTGTGGAATCGCATTGATTCCAGTTTTCATGTAGATTATTTCATGCAATGAGTGGAAAAAAATAAATGGGGCTAGTTGATGAAATATTAGAACTCCTGTATGGATCATATTAAGCTAGGAAAGTATTGCCCTAGATTGCCTATACTTTCAAAGATTACCGTTTAAGAAACGAGCGACGAGACGATCCGAGTCTTGCTTAGGATAGCGGCTCTTTTTTTTGCATTAATTCCATAGGGATCAGAGATGGTTTCAATTATTCATTCATTTTTATTTCATTTGCGGATAACTTCTTTCATCATCAGATTTCTGTTAAATAATGTATGGAGCATGGTATCAATTCTACTTTGGTGTTTTAATATACCTTATTTTATCCTTATTTTTTCATATTTTTAGTACTCATGCTGGGAGGATCGGCGAGCTGATGAGTATTTGGAGGTCAAAGTCCGATGTCTTGAACAATCCAAACAGATTCGCGTAGAACTGACGGATGTAGACGAACTGGAGGCCAAATCGAAAGAGGAATACGAAAATTACGTCTCCATATATGGCACTCCAGCGCCCCGTTCTAGCAAAACGAGAGAGGGCAATGATGCAGCTACTGCTGACGGTGCTGGTGGAGATGACGATGATGAAGACGAAGATTGCGATGAAGAGGACGGTATGGACGAAGCCGGAGACGATCTTGCCGATGCCGAAGGGGAGGAATATGAAGAAGAAGAAGAAACCGAGGAGGTTCCACAAGAGGAGTGAATTGTATATGATGTGTATTTAGTTCCTTATAGTTTACTGAAAATCGATGAAGCTTTGAGATCCGGATTTCATGGGCGCTATGCAAAATAGCATTTTAGGTAAAATACGACCCAGTGTATAGCTATATGCGATGGCTTATTCCTTTTCTTTGCTATTTTCTTACAATATGTATTGGTTGTACAGCCACATAATAATGTGTAATATGTCGAAATAATTCTAGTTGTAAGTTAGTTGTATGGACTGAATGTGTTATTTTTTTTTAAATAGAAGTAATGAATTGCAACGACTCCTTTCTATCTTCTGTCGGTCCAGCAAGAAACTTGAAGAACCAGCTAGCGGAAAATGATCAAATTTTTAACAGTGTGGAAAGAAGTAGCACTGTAGAGCATCTTTTTTTAACGCATAGAACGCTTGTCTGATTTTTTCTTTTTTCTTTTTAACGGCAGTATAATTAAAAATTCTTTATAACGTACCAATGTAATCGATTAAATATTCATTGTTTTAAATGGAAAAATATCAACCGATGCAATATGCATGAACATATAGGTATTCGTGGAATAAACCTTCATATAAATTCAAAATAACTGTTTTTGGGACGATATTCTTCAAGTGAAAAAGAAATCATCAACAAGATGTAGATTAAAACCAATAACGTAGGACGACGTTTATGCAGGTGTTCCATCCGCCAACGTTGTAGCTTTCTCACGCTCCGCAAAGGGGCTGTTCATAAACCACGTAGACAATTAAGGGGGGGGGAGGGGTTTCGAAAAAGTCTACGTTTGTCTACGATGGGGGAGGGGGGGCTATACCAAAAGTCTACGTAGACCTTTTTTTTCTCTCTACAAAACGGATATTCATACCCTCCACGCAGAGAAAAATACCATCATAAAAACAAATTCTAGGTAAATCCAAACATAAAATAAGTTTATTTTGGCCGCAAACATAAACTTTCTTTCTAACGTATTCTATGTTTAAAACCAATCCTAGTAGCACACTTGTTGCCATTCGGTTGAGATATCAGACATATGACTTGCTAAGTCATAATCAAGTTACTACAACTAATAAAAGCCGTAGTGTGCTACATAGAAAGTGACATCGATGTTTGAAATTAAAATCACATTATGTTTATTTTCAACATATTAATAATACGATTAAACGTACAAATTGTGGATGCTACTAGTTGCGTTCTAAATTTAATTTATTTATTCTATGAATCTTAGTTATCTTAGTCCTGGATTGAGCTTGTTAGCATTTAAGCTCCAGCATTTAAGCTGTTCCAGTTTCAAGAAGTTTGCTCAGAGATGCACACAGTGTCGAGCCCTGAACATTGTAAAAATTGAAGCAATACATCAAATCAGTATAATATGGCAGCTAATTGAATAATGAAGCATAACATCCCGTCCACACTACAACATATATAACGTGATATAGACCATCTTCATACTAGCATCTATGCATCTAAAGACTGTCTACGTCAAATTTCGGACATCAAAATAATAGTAGTAAAACAAAAATTACACATAATTCAGAAATATCTGATGTTTATTTCACAATAATAGATTTATATCTACATAAGAAACAGTTGATTAAAGGGTGATACGGTCAAAATTTGGTCAAGGGAAAACGCGTGTAAATCGGTGAAATCGTTTATTTAAAAAATCAAATTAAATTTCTTTTTCAAGTTCAATTAGTATAAAATTCAGGAAAAATATTCAGTTAGGCTTCCGCTTTTCCAAATCTGAATTGCCGGGCCTTACGCTTGACCTCTGCCATCAGATTTTGTACAGCCACCTTGTCCACCTTCTTCGCCGCAGAAAGCCAGTTTGCCTTGAACTGCTGCTCGTCCTTAGCAGTTTTTTTGGTCTTCTTTAGGTTCCGCTTGACAATAGCCCAGTATTTCTCAATTGGGCGGAGCTCTGGCGTGTTGGGAGGGTTCTTGTCCTTGGGAACCACCTGCACGTTGTTGGCGGCGTACCACTCCATGGCCTTTTAACCGTAATGGCAAGATGCCAAATCCGGCCAAAACAGTACGGAACAACCGTGTTTCTTCAGGAAAGGCAGCAGACGTTTATTCAAACACTCTTTCACGTAAATTTCTTGGTTGACAGTCCCGGAAGCTATGAAAATGCTGCTTTTCAAGCCACAGGTACAGATGGTTTGCCAAACCAGATATTTCTTTGCGAACTTTGACAGTTTCGTGTGCTTGAAAATATCTGCTACCTTTCCCTTCCTTTTGCCGTATAAAACTCCTGTCCCGGAAGCTGCTTGTAGTCGGCTTTGACGTAGGTTTCGTCGTCCATTACCACGCAGTCAAACTTCGTCAGCATCGTCGTATACAGCCTCCGGGATCGCGCTTTGGCCGTCGTATTTTGTTTATCATCGTGATTTGGAGTCACTACCTTCTTGTAAGTCGATAGTCCGGCTCGTTTTTTGGCTCGATGCACGGTTGTAGACGATACACTCAGCTTATTTGCGGCATCTCGGAGAGATAGGTTAGGGTTTCGCTTGAAACTACCGGCAACTCTCTTTGTCGTCTCAGCGGCTTCCGGTTTTCGATTTCCCCCCGATCCAGACTTCCTGGCTGTTGACAAACGTTCCCCAAACACTTTAATTACATTTGTAACGGTTGATTTGGCAACTTTTAGCGATTTTGCCAACTTTGCGTGCGAGTAGCTCGGATTTTCGCGATGCGCGAGCAAAATTTTGATACGCTGCTCTTCTTGCTTGGACGGCATTTTGACAACTGAAGAGTGAATTCCAAAATCAAAATAGGAGCAACATTCTACACACACACACCTTCAAAATGAGGGGTGTTCAGGTTTTTTAAATGCAAAATTGAAAGAAATACGTCAAGTTGATATTGACCAAATTTTGACCGTATCGCCCTTTAAGATGTTCATCCTTCCTTATGTTAAATTCTCGAACTTTCTGTGGTACACCCGCGATCAGTTTCCCTACGGTATGCTCTTAAACGCCCACCGTGAAGATTCTCCATCTTCTCTTGAAATCGATCAAGTACCGATAAATTTGTGTTTCGCTGCCGTTCGTTAAAAAATGCGTGTCCACTTGATTCGAAGCCATTTTACTGAATGTAATAAAAATGTAAACATGTTGTACCACGAAATAAAGTGGAGAGTTTCAGCTGTCACATGAGTGAAACGTTTCAGCGATCCGTGAAATAATTCAAAATCTACACAGAAATAAAAGTGTCCGAAATTAACGTTGACAGGCTTAAGTTTTCAAGATCAAGATCGTAATGTAGGTAACAATGTGAACGGGGTTTAATGCTACACGCTAAAATTACTGTCTCTTATTATCTTTTCGAGAGGAAAAAAAGAGATAATAAGAGACACTAATTTGAGCGTGCTGGTTGTTTTTTTAAACATCGATGGATCGAATGCATGGTATCAACACAATAGTAAGTTTATGATGTCAACCACTCAAGCAACACATCTCTTTTTGTTTTCCTTTATTATCGAGATTTTCAGCGCTGGGTTGGTTCATTTCCCATTGAAGTCGCTCAAATCCCCTTTAGGTATTTTCGTAACTTGTCCAGGGGTGAGATTCGAACTCGTGCTTTGGCGGGAGAGGTATGGATGTAACCACTACGCTGGGGTCGCCCTCACAACACATCTCTCATAATTGGTTGCAGAAACTTGATTGTGACTTAATTGAGTCACATATCAGTTACATCGACTTAATTGCAACAAGTGTGCTGCTCGGGCATTAAGTATTATCATTTATACGTGAAAGAGATGATATTTGATAGTTAACTTGCTCCCATTTGACAAACATTTAGTAGACGGTTTTAGCGCATGTGAGACAAAGTAGAAAATACATTACGAGGTCTGGGAAGACGTCAACTTGCTTTGGAAAATTTTCAAAGAAGAAACTGAACTTGATATCTAAAGTAAAAACAAAAATAGCCGCATATGCTTTTTTGTGGATTGCATTTTGCGACAAAAGTGAACGAAGATCAACGCAAAAGCATCAAGGTAGATATTTCTTCCAAGAAAATAAGGCCATCTTATCAAAATCATTGGTCTTGACATCCAAGAAACAATTCCACCAAAACCTTAAAAGCAAACCACGATCATAATTAGTTGCAGCAACTTTATTATGACTAACAAAAGCACAACTTAATGGTAACATGTGTGCTACTAGGGAACTTCCACTGATGACCTTTAATTATTAGTTCAAGCAGCCATGGTGTGGGCATCTTTACATAATTGCATAATTGATTACTGTTATTTTTTATTTATGCCAAATTTTTATGAAACAAAATAAAAATGAATAAGTGGATAACCTGATTGTTTGAGATAAAACAAACCGTAACTAACATAAACCGTTCCACAACCAAATATTGTAGAACATTGTCCAGAAATTTAAAAAAAAAAATGGATAAAGTCTACGTAGACTTTAAGAGGGGGGGGGGGGGGGAGGGGGTTGGAAAAAGTCTACGAAAGTCTACGATGGGGGAGGGGGGGTTTGAAAGTGTCAAATTTCAGTCTACGTGGTTTATGAACAGTCCCAAACCAGAATAGACGTTTTATGGATTCTATGACATTAACGGCTGAATCGACGACCTTCACCCCGTCACGGTGGAACATTACCGTGTGACCTCTCATAACGATTTGCTAACGAATAATAAATTGTTGGGCATACCGGGAAGTACCTTGTTTACTTCAATTGGGGGACTGTTCGGGCAACATTTAACTTCGAGCTTCACAACACCTTCAGCTTCGATATTAATCACAGCTTGATCAGCAGCCACCACTGTACCGCTGGCTTTGAGTGCATAGAACAACACCTCACGGTCTTTCGTAAAGTGACGCGACGGTCCAGAAGCGAATACCCATCGGTCGTTGTTGCCGCCTTGATTGGTTGCCAAAACCGTCCAAAACGCCAAACCATTCTTCATCGGACATTGTCTTGCAATGTGCCCGAATTTATGGCAATGTCTGCACTTCGGTCCTTTACTTCGTACCTTGCTTCTGCTTGCTCGGGGTGGTCTTCCTTCCAACAAACGCTGTCGTTTCATTGATTGAGTACTGCTTTGAAGAAGCTTCGTTTTTATGATATCCCCAGTAATCTTCGCTCCGGAATTCTGGATAGCCATTATCATTGGACAGTCTTCCGGGTGTCCAACGAGAAAAAAGTGTTCCTACCCATCCGTCTGAGATCTCGAAACCAATGCCGGTATGTTGATGAGCAGTAGACACGATCTGGGTCTCCATGGCATCACAGTGCGAGAGGTTTATCGTGAACGAAGCTGTTCACGACTATTCACGGAGGAAGCTCTCCGGAGTCCGACACGCCGTGTATCCTTAAATGCTACTTTCAGCTTTTTTTTTTGGGGCGTAGAGTTAGTCTATGGTAGAACTGAGTTGAACTTTTGTGTATACCCCTGTTTACTATTCTAATTCGCATCTGCTTTGTCCAGAGTTCCCTAGCAGACTTCGCCTCTTTTACAAGTACGTAGTTTGTAGGATCCAGTAACAGAATATTCTTCGCTGCGTCAACTGCCGGATACATTCCGTCTTCATTGGGTTTCGGTTTCACTACTTCAATCAGCTCCTCCAGTTTGCGAAATCCACAACAAATATCCATGTCGACCAGTTTTCGATTGAATGAAGACTTCAAAAATGCTTGTGGAATTCGCTGGGTGTGACCCTCTTCTGGATTCGACATCTTTATATCTCCGGAACAAGTTATAACGATCTTCAGAAACTATAGGCCCATAACCCATTAGAACGAAATAACGAATGAACATTTGGACTAATATCGTTCATGAGGGCCTAACTGACAAACGTAAACAATGGCTTTTTCCGCAAATATCTCGTCATTGAAAACTCGCCTAATCAATCCACCACGGCCATTTCGAAGAGGAAGAGCTCACCTATTCGCTAGAGTTGGAGGCTTACATGGGCAGCCTTTGTGCTACGAGAAATTTACGGAAGAAACCATTGTTTACGTTTGTCAGTAATGTGGGAAGGATTATGGTCAAACCTGACAATAATAACTGCAGAGGACTAAAACCAGAGGACTGAAACAGGCGTTAGCTCTTGAAGCCTGCTACTTTTGGTGTGGCGCTAGTGACAATTTGAACATTTTAAGCTCGGTTCACAGTGGATTATAATTTCTCATAATATTTCTACTATGAATCTACTACCCGCATAACGAAAAACAATTTTCTATATAGTTAAAACTATACTTCGAATGTAAGATATATTATCACATTTTATGTTATTGTTGTCGAATAGTTGATTCTCATTTTCACCATACAACCTCTACATTAACACATATTGTTAATGTATACCATATTGTCATTGGAAGGTTTTTTATTGTCTGTACTCGGTCTGGATTATATACTAACTTTTTGGCATAGAGTACAGCAACAATTTCGTTCGTGAAAATTGCCATTTTTTAATAGTAACCTAACTTAACCGCCTATTCAACATATTGTTATTTGGCCTCTTACCATATGACATATTGTTAAAACTATACAGGAGATTGTTAGTTTATAATTGACAACTATAAGGGTAAATGTCGTAAAAATAACGGAAACAGTCGTCAACAATAAGGGAAAGGGTACAGGAATGGTTTGTGATTATGCGGGTAGTATCAGTAATGTAGATAAAACATTATTATACCTGGCTGATAAACAATGAAAAAATACTATCGTTGTGATAATCACTGCACTAAGTACAACACGGAAGACGTTACTCTCGAATCAAATAAACGAAAATTATGCCAACTTCCACGGCGTATATTGTGTTTGCTGCCTACAGCCTTCAAGAAAACCGAGTTGTCAAATTAGCACCACACGCAGCACCAAATTTTCGGCTTCACGATTGTTGTTCGTGGATGACAGCCGCTTCAGTCCTGTGACTAAAACCGCGTGATAAAACTGGAAAAAGAGTTAGCAGGAAAAAACATGTCTTTATTTTGTTATAAAAAGCTTCATATGACACTCCTTGTTGTTTTTTCTCTTTCTCACCAGCCCTCGTGGCTGAACTTGTTTTGTCAGTGTATCAGCGCCCTTAGACTGAATATACCGACACTCCTCCTCGCTGATCACTGGACCCCGCCCTCCTGACGTAGTCCAAGCTTCTCTCTGAACTGCTGCATTTTTGTTGGACCGAGCGGCTTGGTGAACACATCAGCCACCATGTTGTTCGTAGAGCAATAGCGTAGCTGAATTTCTCCCCGAGCGCAGAGGTCCTTCGCATGGTGATATTTGGTATATATATGCTTACTCCTCTTGTTCTGTCTCTCCAACGACACAAAGTCAATGCAGCTAAGGTTGTCTTCCTTGACGACTGTAGGCGAATGCTGTTTGTGCCACACTGCTTCCTGAGCCGCTTCCAAAAGTGCAACGTACTCCGCTTCCATCGTTGACGTCGTTACGCAACCTTGTTGCGGCTTGCCCAACTTACGCTTGCTTCACTGATCTGGTACACGAAACCACTTGTAGACTTCCGGTCAGTTGAGCCACCAGCCCAGTTGGCATCGCTGTACCCGATCAACACCAGGTCCTTCGCGCGGTCACTTCTCAATCTCAGTTGATAGTCCTGTGTGGCCACTAGATAGCGCACCACTCGCTCCAATTCCACCCAATCACGTTGCGCAGGCTTGCTGGTCTTTCTGCTGAGGATTGATACTGCTGCTGCTATGTCTGGCCTTGAATTTGTAGCTACGTACAGCAGCGCACCAACGAGGCTATGATACTAAGCATTGTCAGCCGGGGCATCAGCATCCTGCTGTCTGAAATACCCGGGATCCAGTGGGTACTTAGACGTCTTCGCACAATCGAGACCGAATCGACCCGCAATCTCTTGTATGAAGCACTGCTGACTGAGCGAATACATTCCACACTTATCCTTCGTTACCTTGATTCCAAGAAACAGGCTCACCTCGCCGAGAGAGGAGATCTGAAAATGTCGCTGTAGCTCCTTCTCTAGTTGCACAATCTGCTGCCCGTCCTTGCAAACGACGATCATATCGTCGACATAAATCAGTAAGTAGATCCACATACCGTTACTAATCCGTTTGATAAACAAACAAGCGTCTGCTTCCAACTGTTCGAACCCGAGACCGATCAGAGCTTCCTCAACGGTCGAGTTCCAGATTCTGGCTTCGATTTAACTTGCACACTAGATTTTCTTTACCCGCCACCGAGTAGCCTGGGGGTTGACGCATGTAAATGTCATCTTGCAACGTCCCGTTCAAGTACGCATTCTTAACGTCTACGTGTCGCACTTGGAGTCCTTGATGTCCTGCAACAGTGAGCAGAACCCGAAATGTCTGTTGCAAAGCTACTGGTGCATGCACTTCACTAAAATCTTCACCGAAACGTTGCGCAAAGCCCTGGGCAACCATGCGTGCCTTGAAACGCACTGTTCGCCCGCTGGAGTCCTTTTTCTGCTTATAAACCCATTTCGACCCAATCGAATGTCGTCCTGGTGGCAACGGAACCAGTGTCCACGTCTTATTGGACAATTGTGACCGGTATTCTTCGTCCATCGCTTTTACCCACTCTTTCTTATTAACACTCTTCATCGCTTCCTTATAGCTATTTGGATCGCGCTCATCCAATTTAGCTATGCCCACGACGAAATCACTTAGCTTCTTCGGTAGAATACCTGCATTGGCTTGCTGCGATTTTCGTGGACCCAGCTCTTCACCGGCACCGTCGTCCTCTTCACCATGATACAAAGCTTCATCTTCAACTTCGTGGTAATCTTCGTCAGTGTCTACGTCAGAAAATCCACGAAAATCTGGATCACCATCACTATCACTCACTTGATCTTCTTCTTCTTTTTCTTCACTTTCCGCATCGATGAACTGGAACTCCTCCCGTTCTTCCGAAGAAACTGCTTCCCGTTGATACATTGAATCTTCGTCACAAGTTTCGGCCCTCTTCTTCGGTCTGGCTCCGGACTCCTCCTGAAACTTCACTCCAAGCTCGAGAAATTTTGCATCTCTGCTGATGATAATTTTTCCCGTCGTCTTGTTAAGAAATCGGTATGCCTTCGATCCGCAAGCATATCCGACGAAGATCAACTTTTCAGCTCTGCTCTGCAATTTTCTTCGTTTGATGTCCGGTACGTAGACGAACGCTTTGCATCCGAACACTTTCAGGTGGCTTAAGTCTGGTTTCTCGCCACACCATAACTCCATTGGTGTCTTCTGTACCACCCGCGACGGAAGGCGATTCTGGATGTAGGCGGCTGCCGCAATTGCTTCACCCCATTACCGTTTGGCGAGCCCGGCATCAAGTAGCATGCACACCGCCATCTCTTGAAGGTACCGGTTCCGGCGTTCGGCGACGCCATTCTGTTGCGGCGATTATCCCGCAGTCAGCTGCATTTCTATTCCCTCGTCTCGATAGAACTCTGCAAGCTCCTTATTGACAAATTCGGCACCACGATCGGAACGAATGATTCGTGGCTTCCGACCGACCTTATTCTCGACGAGCCGCACGTAGCTTTTGATGCACTGCTTTGCTTCCGCCTTCTTCTTCAACAGGTAAAGTACCAAATACCTGCTGAAGTCGTCGATGAGCACCATGAAGTACTTGTTCCCTCCAGGGGTGACGTTGCTCATCGGTCCGCACAGGTTTGTGTGAATAAGTTCCAGTGGTTGAGTGGTTCTACGGTCTGCGTGCTTCGGGAATGGCAAACGAGCCATCTTCCCCTCCAAGCAATGCTCGCACACGATTTTCATGCTGCAGTTGACAAGCTCCATGCCGGTAGCTAAAATCTTCCTTCTGTATTCGGTCCAACACTGTATGGTCCCGGTGCCCAAATCTCCGATGCCACGTATGCTGACAATGCGTAGTGTGACAACGTCCTACGGCGACCACAGCCTGCTCCGAATCTTTCAGCGTATACAAACCTCCATTACGACCACCAACAGTCACGACCTTGCCAGATTTGTCAAAAATGTCCACACTGTTCCGTTTGAATAGCACTTCGAAGCCGTTATCAGCCATTTTGCTTACCGATAGGAGTCCACTATCGAGATCCGGTACGAACAGAACGTTTTCCAGATGAATATCTACCTTTTCTCCCGCACCGTTGATACCTGATACGGAACCAGTGCCTCGTCCGCTTGACTGCGAACACTTTCCGTTCGCCACCATCACCTGTACGCTCGACTACTGCTCCAGGGCGTCGAAAAAACTTCCGTTACCTGTCATGTGGCACAATGTACCACTGTCCACCGTCCACGAATTATTTTGTTTCACTGCTGCACAGGTGATCTGCGTTTCTTGTGCGAAAAAACTAACCGCTTCAATATTCGTCGCCTGCTTGGCCTTCACTGGGGCTGGATTGCTGTTTCGACCACCGTTACCCCCTGGCTGGCTCCTGGAAGGTCCGCTGTTATCCTTCGCTGCTTGCCATTTTCGGCAGTCCTTTTTAAAGTGACCGGGTTTCTTGCAAAAGAAGCAAGTCTTGTTTTTGCTCACTCTTTGCGTTTTCAACACCTGTTCACCTCCGGCCAGCTTTCCTTCTCGTACCAAACGCCTCTGGTACTCGTCGACAAGCTTCGATCGGACGAGCTCCATTTTAATGTCCGCATCCGGACGTGCCTCCAATGCTGATGCGAGATGGTGATATGATTCGGGCATACTTCGCAAAACCATTGCCACTTTTAACTTTTCCTGCAGCTCTAGCCCGGCATTCTGAAGACGTTCAAATAGGGAATCCATCTTCAGCAAGTGTTTTTCCACGTCGCCTGCATTCGAGTTTAACGTCGCACAACCGGATCAACAATGATAACTGTGACGTCGTCGTCGATTTTTCGTGGTAAGCTTTCAAAGCTGCCCACACCGCTGCCGCAGAAGTACAGTCCTTAATTATCATGTATTGACTCTGCTCCAAGCACAAGCCTATGGTAGCACGAGCTTTCTTGTCCGCTTTGCTCCACAGAGCTGTTTCAGGTTCCGGCTTTAGTTCTCCTACGACATGCCAGAGATCCTCGCGCACAAGGAACATTTCCATGTCGCGTAATTTGTGTTGCTGAGCTTCGCTAGCAAAAACTTTCCCGCATCCGCCATTTTGCTCCCACCGACAACTTTCCGATGCCACGTATGCTGACAATGCGTAGTGTGACAACGTCCTACGGCGACCACAGCCTGCTCCGAATCTTTCAGCGTATACAAACCTCCATTACGACCACCAACAGTCACGACCTTGCCAGATTTGTCAAAAATGTCCACACTGTTCCGTTTGAATAGCACTTCGAAGCCGTTATCAGCCATTTTGCTTACCGATAGGAGTCCACTATCGAGATCCGGTACGAACAGAACGTTTTCCAGATGAATATCTACCTTTTCTCCCGCACCGTTGATACCTGATACGGAACCAGTGCCTCGTCCGCCTGACTGCGAACACTTTCCGTTCGCCACCATCACCTGTACGCTCGACTACTGCTCCAGGGCGTCGAAAAAACTTCCGTTACCTGTCATGTGGCACAATGTACCACTGTCCACCGTCCACGAATTATTTTGTTTCACTGCTGCACAGGTGATCTGCGTTTCTTGTGCGAAAAAACTAACCGCTTCAATATTCGTCGCCTGCTTGGCCTTCACTGGGGCTGGATTGCTGTTTCGACCACCGTTACCCCCTGGCTGGCTCCTGGAAGGTCCGCTGTTATCCTTCGCTGCTTGCCATTTTCGGCAGTCCTTTTTAAAGTGACCGGGTTTCTTGCAAAAGAAGCACGTCTTGTTTTTGCTCACTCTTTGCGTTTTCAACACCTGTTCACCTCCGGCCAGCTTTCCTTCTCATACCAAACGCCTCTGGTACTCGTCGACAAGCTTCGATCGGACGAGCTCCATTTTAATGTCCGCATCCGGACGTGCCTCCAATGCTGATGCGAGATGGTGATATGATTCGGGCATACTTCGCAAAACCATTGCCACTTTTAACTTTTCCTGCAGCTCTAGCCCGGCATTCTGAAGACGTTCAAATAGGGAATCCATCTTCAGCAAGTGTTTTTCCACGTCGCCTGCATTCGAGTTTAACGTCGCACAACCGGATCAACAATGATAACTGTGACGTCGTCGTCGATTTTTCGTGGTAAGCTTTCAAAGCTGCCCACACCGCTGCCGCAGAAGTACAGTCCTTAATTATCATGTATTGACTCTGCTCCAAGCACAAGCCTATGGTAGCACGAGCTTTCTTGTCCGCTTTGCTCCACAGAGCTGTTTCAGGTTCCGGCTTTAGTTCTCCTACGACATGCCAGAGATCCTCGCGCACAAGGAACATTTCCATTTGAAATTTCCATGTCGCGTAATTTGTGTTGCTGAGCTTCGCTAGCAAAAACTTTCCCGCATCCGCCATTTTGCTCCCACCGACAACTTTCCGCCGACGTGAACACCACACACGGCTAGCCAGAAAACCAGGTACTTCGACGACCGACAAACTTTCCAAAATTTCCGGTTCAAAACAACACTTTTCCACGTTCCGCCTCTGGGCGCATAACCTGTGGGAAGGATTATGGTCAAACCAGGGGGTGAGTAACTCTGCCACGTTGTGTTTGTGTTGATCGGTAACGAATGTGTTTCTGGGGTGGCAGAAGGTGTTTTTGTGTTTTCACAAACTACAAACGAAAATTTATGCTTATTGGCAACCATGCACGGTTCAGACGTTTAATCATGCTCACATATGCATCGTCTGAATTACATTTGTGTAAGCGAGAGGGAAACAAAAACAAACAATCGATTCGTGTAAGTGGTGCCAGATATGAATTTATCTTTCATGTGGTGGCGAGTGTGTTTGAAGTGTGGCGGATTGTGTTTTTTAGGGTGGTAACACAAGGTGGTCGAGTGACTTACCCCCTGGAATTTGATAGGTTTGTTGTACAGAGGAAAGTGGTTTTTTTCAATCAATTTTTGATTGACCGTTGGCAGCATCTATATAAAGAAGGTTAGGTATTGATCCATCCTATTCTAACGTTTGTGGCATTAACAATAACTATTGTCCAATATTCCTATACTATTTATAGCGCTCCTAATAGCGTCATTACTCGCTCTCTGAAAATTTATGCCCGTTTATGGTGCCGGTTGTAACGAACGACTTTCTGTACCGTCCGCACTCGCAGATCGCCTGCCACAACAGGTACTTCTTCGCGAATTTGTCCATCTTTCTCTTCCGGAACTTTTCCGGAACCTCCATACGGGACGTACCGACAAAAACTCGAAGCCGGGGATTTGTTTGGTGTCTGCCTTGATATATGTCTCATCGTCCATGACGAGACAGCCTGGCTTGACCAGCCACTCACGGTATAGCTTCCGCGCACGCAATTTGGCCACCGTGTTTTGCATGTCAGTCCGGTTTGGCGCCTTCCTGACCTTAAAACACGTAGCCCAGCCCGCTTCATGGTCTGCTGGACGAACCACTTCGACGTATTGACCTTTCTGTGCTTCTTAAAGTACTGCCTTATCTTCCGCGCCTTCTCTGGGTACTCCGTTTTCGGTTTTCGGCAGCGTCCAGCGCGCCGCTCGATGGTCTGCGTTTCCTGGAACATCCTCACAACGCGGGACACGGTGGAATGGTGGATTCCAAACCTTTTACCGATACATCTGTGCGACTGGCCAGGATTATCGATCACCGCGCCCAAGATTTGCTGGCGTAGCCCTTCTTGTTTCGAATGCATCTTGAAAAGTACTTGACAGATCGCGATAAAATTTTGCACACATAAACATAACACCAAAAATTAGTACAGTAACCGTATGCTAACTGGGCTAAGCGCACAGCCCAGTTAGCGGATGCTGCTCGGTAACTGGGCTGACATTTCAAATGTAAATAAACTTCGAGGGGCTTTCGATTAGATTTCGGTTGGATTATCTCTATGCACAATACATTTTATTTTTATTGTTTTTGTCTTCGATTAAAAATATAACGCACAGACATTGGCTTAATTACTATCCCTTATCTTTAATTTAAAAGTATTCTTGCTTACATTAAAATTATACAGGTGGTAAACATCATTGAACAATGCACAACAAACATCGAGAGGGTTATTCTGCCCGTACTGTGTACGATGAACAGAGCGTCGAAGAAATTGCGTTCTCCGAATAGATCTTGAAGGAGCGTTGAAATTGAGCTTTGCCAAGAGTTCGGAGCAGTCAATGTTATGTCCAAGCAGGTCAAACACGAAAAGTTGTTGTAGATTTCTCCGCCTACTTCGTAGAGTTGGTAGATTGATGAGTGCGCAGCGATGTTCATAAGGCGGCAGTAGGAATCGATTTCGCTAAGGAAGCCTTCGGAGTGCATAGCATTTAGTTAGCTCAGCATTTAGCACATTGACGTTTAGCCATGTTTCAGTGAATACCACAACGTCGTAATCACAAGCAGAAAGAGCCGCAAAAAGTTCGTTCGTTTTGGTACGCAGACCTCTTACGTTCTGGTAATAAACCGTAAGCGAGGATTTAGGTTGATGGCACTTTCCATCTATGGCACAATCGGGTCCTCCAAGTGCCGTCGTAGAGCAGATAGGCAGGCTATTGGAATCAATCGGTAAAAGAGAGGTAGCTGAAGGGTGAGCACTAGGTACTGTACCCATGGTCAAATGAGCACGAGTATTAGTGGAGGGTGGCGGTGTAATACATAAATTAAATAATGTTTTTATGGCTTACGCGTTATTGCGATGCAGCTTCACATTGTACAAAATGTTTGACTTAATTTCCTGCTTAATTTGTAGGGAATTACGACTCAATTCCGTAGAGTTTAACAACTTTTTAATCTTCTAGGAAACGTTATGCCTTTTACAAGCCCCTTGCTGATTTTGACAACAAAATGTCAAATGCTGATTTTTGAAGTTTATTTGCTTTTTAACTAGGCTAGAGCCCAGTTAGCGAACGCCCAGTTAAAAAGCAGCCCAGTTAAACAGCACCCAGTTAGCGAACAGTTACTGTATTACCCAAAATTTTATTAATTTTTACCCACGCGCTAAAAAGTTACACCCAAAACAAAGTGTCGCATTTTTTCCGAGCCCAATCTTTAGTCCTGCTTTAATGACAATTTGCTTTTGCTTTTCATCACCTGTACGCTAGCGAGTGGCTTCGATAAATTTGTGTTGGTTGGGATAGGGATGCTAGTCTCTTGGGTGACCTATGTTTTCAATCCGTCACACGTTTTACTTTCCTGATGGTGGAATCTTTTGACCATCCCACTCTATCAAAATATCTTTGCAAAATAATTGGAAAATTACCGGATCAAGATAAATTGGACGTTGATTTGATATTTTGATGGGATAAAAAAAAATCTGCAATCATCTAAAATACCACACTTCGATCCGTTTACTGAACACTGCACTTTGTTAGAACTAATATTCGAAACTTAGCCTTACTTTAATTCGGAATATAGATTATTATCTGGCTGGGGTATAAATCGGTAGTCTCTCGCAAGTATCCTAAGTAAGAAATATTATCCTTCTGCTCTTTTCCCCTAATAGCCCTTATGATTACCATATGTACTTTTTTATTTTCTAGTCCTACTCTAGATATGGATGTGTGATAAGATAAACGAAAGTAGTAAAGCCTGCTGTTGGTATTATTATGAACATTTATAGATTTTCAAAACAAAACAAATATGAGTGCCATTAGTACCCAATCTAAGAAGTAGGTATCAACAATAATAGGGATCATTATAAATTTTCTAGAATATGAGATTCGAAGCATCCAAAGGGTGCTTCCTCGTCAAGTCGACGTCGCCAGTCCACATATCTATGTAGTTGTAATTTCCTCCAATACTATATTTTTGTTTCTTTCCGATATGTGCCTTGCCTGATGTCGATTACGCTGCGGCAGTCTAGTGAAGGTACGATCGCAAAACTGACACGTGTATGGATATTCCTCTCCAGCTTCGTGTACTTTTTCATGGTTTAGGAGCAGTTTTTTCCTTCCCGCGGGGAATCCTTTACCACAAACGGAGCACCGCAAAGGGTATGCTTTGCTGTGGCTAAGCTCGTGACGATTTTTGTCAGCCAATTGAGTAAATGATCTTTGACAAGAACTACAGGAATAGGGCTGCTCCTTTGTGTGCACTCGTAGATGATTTTGCAGCATATGCTTCCACTTGAACTGACGCGAACATAAACTGCAACTGAAAGGTTTCTCTTGTGAATGACTTTTCAAGTGCACCCGAAGATTGTACTTATTTCGAAGAATTTTACCACATTCCTCACATTGGACAGCTTCGTCGATCTTAGGAGATGACATTCTATGCAATGATGATTCACCTTTAAGCGGTCCATGTTTGCCCATGTGCTTGGCGAGCACGGACAACGAACGGAATGATTTATTACATTTAGTACATTTATGCCTGAGCATATAGGGAATCAAGCGATGCTGTTCTAGTCTGATTTGCGTAGGAAATTGTTTATAACATATTTCACATTCAAAAGGACTATGACCGTTTCGCTTCCTTCGATACAATTCATGATGCATTTGAGAGTGCTGTTTTAGGGAATCTGCAGATACAAATTCTGCAGAACAGCCGCAACACTTTCGTGCTTTTCCTGAGCCTTCGATTTCGATACGCTTTTTTATAGCTCGACACCCACGGCTTTTCGTTGTTAATTGCTTCTTATAACTGAAACCAAACTTCTGGTGGAAGTTCAACGTGTGCTTTTTGCTATATTTTTTGAAACAGATTTCACATTCATATAAGTTGATAGGGTCAGCTTCTGTCTTATTATTGATATGCTTATTAGAATGCTGAAGAAGTTCCTCCCTAGTAGTGCATAACGTTTCACAGGAACAACACTGCATTACCTCGGGAAAGCCAACGGAATTTAAACGATTCTTGAAAGCGTTTAATCTGTGCATCGAATCAAGATAGACTATGCCGGAGAACATTTTATAGCAAATACTACATTCAATCAAATTATCTGGTGCTGGGCCACAGATGCCTCTATGCGATTTATGATACAATTGCGAATGATTCAGGAGCTCCTCATAAGAGGCAAAATTTTGCACACAACCGCAACATTGGGTATAGTTAGCTTCCTGACTCTCGGCCACTTGAGCCATTGGATCCACAATTATTAGATCTTCGAAGCAAGCAACGGAATTTTCTCCGTCATTTGTACGAGTTTCAGTAGGTGATGACAAAGTATGGTTGATTTCAATAATATCATCTGTTTCCAGAAGTTCCACACTTGTTGAATGTTCTTCAATTATATCAATCAGCTCGGTCTCTTCTAAACTTCTTGATGTTTGTACAGATTCTTCGATGCTAGCAGATCGATTCACTGGCGAAGTGCTATAAAATAAGAAGAACAAAGACAATCATACTGTTATAACATAAATATGATTAAAAATTATTGCTAACAAGGAACAATAACAAAGTTTTTGGATTATTCACACATACTATCTATACGATGTTTACAAGGCACGGTGCGAGATACACGAAAAACCCGTTTTACGAAAAAATCTAACGGAGAGGTTTTTTCGTAAAACGGACTTAGAACTAAATGTTAATCTCTTTTTTCCCTTTTACCTAAGATATGGGCAACAACAGACTTACGCATGAATAGCATTATTGATATATAAATTGAAAGTAACAAATCATGTTTTACCTTGGTTCAGTTAGTATCAATTGGTTCCTGAAGTAATTATCGGATAGTCTACATTGTTGTATCATGTTTTCCACCGTTCCTAGATCACTGAAGCACTTGCTACATATCGACCGGGGCAGTCCGTCAATATCGTCAATCTGTAAATATGAAATACTACTGTAGCATGTGGTATAGCATAGTAGGCTTAATCTGCGGAGTTGCAATATGTTACAGGCCATAATGATCACGTTTTCTTGTTGTAGTTGTCTGATGAAAACTATGACGTTAATATCGAAGCAATAGAAATTTGGACATGTTGCCAGTGAAAATCTTGCACTTGTCCAGCATAGGTGTCAACATTACTAACAGTAAAACAACAAAACACATTTAAAACGAGTAAAATTGACATTTTTCTGTAACATTTTTCAAATTAAAATCTAAACGGCTAATAAATATTACTGATATATGAGTATTTATTTACCAAAAACTTATTTGTTACATTCTGAATTTATTTTGTAATTTGTAACAACTCTTATTAGTTCACTATATTTACCTGCATTTCAGAGACCCGAACAAGAATTTCCACAAATTTCTGATTTTGTCCGAAAAGCGGAAACAGAAAGCGGTCAGATTTGGCACAAATGCGACACATTTTGTCAAACTGGGTCATTTTGTAGAAGTTCCTAATAAAATTAAATCAAAACATTGAGATTTTATTTACAATTTTCACTGAGAAGAAACTGCTAAGCTGACTAAGCTCAGACCACAATTATTATTCTCGAGTACTTTTTCAAACAGACGTATCTGATTTTGTAAACAAAGACGGGAAGTACACGGAGAAAAACAAATAACTAAAAAGCATAAATTTCTAAACAACCCAGGGGGTGAGTAACTCTGCCACGTTGAATTTATCTTTCATGTGGTGGCGAGTGTGTTTGAAGTGTGGCGGATAGTATTTTTTAGGGTGGTAACACAAGGTGGTCGAGTGACTTACCCCCTGGCGTGAAGTTACTCAGTTTTCGACACTTAAGGCCCAGCTACAATGAGGAGCGCATAGGCACGTTGTGGCAGCTTTTGACAGTTAATCCATACACTCAGAGAAATAAACTTTCGATATTCATAAGATTGCATTATGATTATTTGCTATAAGTAATCAGTATGAATTTCATAAATTTATCTTATGAAATATAATGATGTCGAAAAAATAAAAATATGGTGCAACCTGGATTCGAACCTTAAAGTTTAGATTATGAGTCCAGTGACTTGCCCACTAGAATATATCAACACAGGTATACAGGAAAGTTTAAAGGCGTACAAGAACAACGTGGTGTGAAACAAAATCCATTCATAAGCCAGTCTTATGAAATTCCATAGCACCGTTCATAAGTTGAACCTTATGAAATTTTTAAGATTATTTGGCTGAGTGTATATTTTATGTAAAAAACTGCCACACCGCGCCGTTGCGCTCCCCATTGTAGCCCAGCGTTTAGCCTGGCACTTAGCATGGAAATACGAAACTGAGTGAAAGTTACTCTATTTAGAGTAGATCTGAACGAGCGTGCATGTATACACATGCTCTGAAAAAAAATCAATCGTTATACCAACAATCAATATGCAACTAGCGATTTGACATTGGTTCACTGTTGTAGAACCCCTTGGTACAAAGTACTCCTTTAAGTCAGCACCTTGTTATACATATTTGCGCCTGTGTTTTCATTTGCTGTGTTATTTTGACAGAATATTTGAGAGTGTGTTCGTGTGAGTTCATTATTAGGGGCGCATTATTGAGCTTGGGACCGATGTGCTAGTACTGACTAAGCCAAGAAAAATCGTTTTTGTATGGGACCTTCTGGTCTTAGAGTTAG